>JAVSBS010013056.1:21457-49821 GCA_033124195.1 Coracias cyanogaster | reverse complement strand
AAAGAGTACCGGTTCTGCATATATTAAACCTGAGGTTAGCTAACATATGTTAACACAGTTTGATTTTGCAGCATACTTAAAGAAGGGAGTTGGTAATGGAGAATTCAACACCCAACGCCTAATCATATAATTTATTTACTTTTCTGAGTTTTAAGCTTATTTTGGGGGTACAAGGGGAAAGAATGCCCCATAACAGGAAAGCTCCCAGAAGTGTGGGGAATAGAGTGCCATTTCTGCTTTTATTTTTGCCAAAAGTGCTCCTATTCACACCGGTGCTGTTCCAATCCCAGTGTTTCTGTGCACAGGTGGTTTTTACAGCCTATACTTTGCACACAGCAATGAAGTGATGAGATATGCTTTTGTTTAAGTGTTTTACCAGAAATAGCTCAATCCCACAGTCAGTAAAATGTCCTGTAGTGTAAGATTACACCTTTCTGACATTCCCGGGCAAATTTTTATAAATAGTACCTAACTGCACTCTGGAACACTTTCTGGTCACTGTCCCTGCAGAAGTGGGAGTTGCTATCCACTTTAGTTCCCACATGAGAGACCTTTTAACGAAGAAGTCTTCAGTGCCTTTCGTTGTCAACTGTGCTACTGCCAGATGCGATATGGCCTGGGCTCGAAAACTAAGGTAACTGGAAAGTGCCTTGCTGTGAGTCAGAGAGCCTTGTGAAAATCCCAGAGACCTCAGAGGAACAGAAAATTCTATCACTAGCCTCCTCCAGAGAAGTTTCCTCTGCTCCCTTCAAAGGCAGCGCTGCTCTTGTCTATGAGCAGGTCTCAGCTCTGGAGGTCAGCACTAGGCGCCTTCTCAGTGTAAAGAACCAGTGGCAAAGGACCTCTTCTGGATTATGAACTAAGAAGTTTATGGAGACTACTAAGGATATGGAGACCTGCTGTGAACTGTGTCCTTCTCTGCAGCTCACATAGACAATAAACATCAGTGAAGCAAGAACTACTTTTTGTCCCTTCTCCTTTTGGATTGAATTTATGTTACATTGCTTTAAAGATCAAAAAAGAACCTAAAATCAGAGGCCAAATTAAAGTGACTTTGTTTAGATTTTTAAACAGACTGCAGATGTCTCAAGCGTAGATGTTTATTCAGATCATCTCTCCAGTAGATCTTGACTCCCAAAAGATCCAAGACATAACAGCAGTCACTATATGACGCTGTTTTAGAACAACAACAAAAAATCTCTCCAGGTATAAAAGCAGGGTCCCCAGTTTCACAACGACTTGAGGCAAACTAAGCCTTTCTGCTGCTCAAGCTGTTCCTGATTTCCTCTTCCTGCCTGTGCTGGGCATTGCTGCTGCTGCTGCCTGAGAGTTGATGCTATCCTCCTCTGACTCCATGGAAAGCCAACTTATCTTGCTACGATGGAAATGAGCAGCATGTACAAATATGACACTTTCCCCTACCTGTCTTCCAGGCACCAACTATTTTCAATTACTCTTTTATGGATTTTCTAACAACTATGTGAATTCTATATATTTATTATAATCTATTAATAGACTTCCCTTAACTTTCCCAGTCCTCCCTTGAATACATATAAAATTATAGCAAGAAGTTCCAAATGTTCGCTTCTATTGTACAAACCACTTCCTTTCCTTGGTTTGAACCAATATCCTCCTAGCTTGATCTGCTGCTTTGTTTCATGTGGTTCCCTCTAGGTAGAAGATTAAGGTTACAATTGAGAAAGCAAGAATAAAAATGCAAGGGAATCTCATTACTCCATCAAAGTTTGAGAAGACCAACACAACAACTTTCTAATACACAACAGACTACTTAGATGCACAAAAGGCAGCTGTAATGTAGATGTCATATAAAGGTGGAAAAAATTGCTACACTATTCATTTTTTTCTATTTTCATGGTTTAAAATTCCTTTATTCAACTTCCAAGGCCAAAGAGGAGGAATGACACCTTAAGATAACACTGAAATATGCTGGTTATTAGGTATCTGTTAGTCAGACTGTAGAATCTACCCAGTGGCCTCTGATAAGGAATCCTGTCTCCCTACAGGGATCAGAATATAAGCACACTTCCAGAAGACAGGCCCTCTAACCTTCCATCCTACCAAAACATAATCATCCTGTTAACAAAGTGACATCAACTGCAAAATGACTGTCTATTCTCAAGCTCCCCATTTCTCTGCCAATCTCTTATTCTGGAATTACTCAAGATAAACCTGCATCATTTCCATCCAAGCTTTTTTAATCTCCTTTTTAACTTGCAACACATCGTAAGTAAGAGGTACAGGGTATCACCAGCCTTTCCCTGTTACTAGGGAATACTCCAGGAAACCACTTTTTGCAGAAGCTTGTATGTACCTACATTAGTTAGGCACACTGTGAGGCACAGCAAAGCCAGTCCGACTGCAATGGAGAGTGAGGGCACCCCACTTGGACTTTATTTCTATCAAAAACATACTCTTCCTTGTAGTTTTGTCTTTTTGACTTAGCACAGGAAAGAAAAAGAAAGGCCATGTGAACCAGGAGGGCACAGGACCGAGACTGGCTAGAAGTCTAGCCAGTTAAACTTGTCTGCAGAACTGCTTTGCAAGGCCTGAAAGTAAAGAACAATGCATGCATTTGCTATGATGTAATTTTGGTTTGGCAGCCGATTAAAAAAAAAATTCCTAAACGCATAGTAAGAGGATGTGAAGAACAGAATTCTATCTTTAAGCAAACAGTTTTGGTTAAAATCATATAGGAGGGTTTTTAAGGACTTGAAAATGCTTTGATAATTTGTGTTATTTGTGGAAATTAGTTGAGCTTCAAGACAAACTGGAGAAGGTAGGTCTAGATGAATACTTGACTCAGTTCTGAGCTTCTGTGAACACAAAAAAAAACCCAACCCAGCTTGTACTGGTGGAAAAGTTCCTCCTAATATGGTTGGTAAGGATCAGAATTTCTTCTAAGGGCTCTCTCAATCAAAGTAGCATCTTAAAATTTTAAAAAAGTTTGTTCCAAATTATGTTTTTCTGCCATTTTCTCACCTTCCCATGGGCTATATAAGCACAGAAATGCAGTTCATCTTTAACTCTCAGTTGAGCCTGTCAATTATCTTTGTAGATTTTACAAAGTTGTAAGACCCAAAAGGAATTAATTGTTTTATTACTACTACCCATAAAAAGAAAATCCTCCGCTTCTCTAATTCACTGCAGCAGAGCTCTGCTTTTGCATAGCATCTGCAGGCTATTAGTTTTGCAATTGCAATCTGTAATTGCAAAAACATGTAATTTAGGTAGGGCATGTGAATAAGGTCCAGTAAAACCAAAAAGGATATAATCCAGATTCTTTGCTTCTCTGACAAAATGTTAACCCAAAATTTCTATATTTGCTTGCAAGACCTCAGGTCTCCTACATGAAACAAATTCTGGATTTCCAGAATTACTGCCCAGCTGGAGTCTCCGACCCAGAAGAACACACGCAACACAAACTGCAGTGGGGAATGTTATAATCAACAAACACCTTTTTTTCCCCTGCTGTCCTGCCTTTGCAGCCCCAGCATATAAGCAGAGCATGAACCAATGCACAAAAATGGTGTGGTTTCATGCGCACAGTCCTTGGATCTAGTATCAGGAGACAGACTAGACTGTAAATCCTGACTTCTGTAAAACTGAATCAGACTGCAAAACTCTATTTTACAGAGTCTGCTAATTATTCTAAAAAGTATGCATCCAGTCAGTCATACTGTACAAAAGGACCAAACTACTCATTAGCCCAAATACTGAACATGAGCAGATACAATCTTGAGCTGAACACCTACCATGGGCTTAATCTTAAAACATATTTTAGTGTCTGCAAAAAACCCATACATGTTCTTTGCAGCCAGGCTATCAGGTACTGGACTCAAATCTGGTTTGAGGGAATAAAATGACATTTGGCCAACACCAACTTAAATCTCACAGTCAGTGTGGCTTTCTCCCTTTCCTGATGCATCCACTGATCTGTGATTGTTGCTAACTTGCTGGCAATATATTCACTGGGGAGGGTAATGGATATGGAAGAGGAAACAAAAAAACTGAGAGCAATGAGTGGCAAAAACCAGGAATAGCTTTCAATGCTAATGACAGGAGAGGATAAAGTAATAGTCTGAATTAAATTCTAGGCCAAAATCAGTGAAAGCCCAAGCTCAGTAGCAGAGGGTGCTCCTCCCGCTTCTCCCTGCTGGAACAGCCACAGCTTTCTGCTGTTTGCCCTTGGCTACCCAAGTGAGACAGTGGCAGCCTGATTCTAATCTGCAGCCAGTGAGATGCTGCTTCTGAGAGTGCAGTAGATGTACAGGAAATTAGCAACAAATCTTTCCTAATTGTGGAAGTTGAATCAGCTACGCAAACATACAACAGAAGGACTGGAAAGTCTCCCTTAGAAATATTTGTTATCCCTCAACTTTCTGGAAAAAGCAACTGACCATGAGTTAAGTCTCTGGGGATCTCCTCAAGGTACTGAATATATCTCATAATCTCTGTGGGGGTAATTCCCCTTCACTGAGATGGAAATTTCACTTCCCAGCAGTGGCAAGAAATGATGTTTTGGGTCACAGGCAGAAAGGTATTTTATAAACAGAGGCAGCACTTTCAGTAAACTGCCTTTGACCTGGTTTTAAAAAATAAGGTCTCATTTGCATTGCCAGTACCTGCTGGGTAAAGCTGCTTTAGGAGCATCTCTCTAAGGACCCTAAAGAAACGGGTGCTCTTCCTTCTCCACTGATCTACCATTTTCCCTCCTCCAGTTTCACTACAGAAAACGGTTTATTCCTCCTTCTGCATTCTGCCAAAGTTGAATAAAAGCATACCTTCATATAAATATAACTTCCCGCAATGCAAATACTGCTGTCAAAACCACAAGTATAAAGTAATGCGAGAGATACAGAAAGAAACACAACCAGATAACAAGGAAGCAAACACTCCTCTCAGTCACCAGTGAGGCTGCATTTTTGCCTGAATCCCCTAGATTTACCCAGAGCTCTGCAATGACTTCAGCTCAGACTTGGGTGGGTCTCTGTACATCTTGCCAGCAGGGACATGCAAAGTTCTTAGGCTGTCGATGGCTGGATGGTGGTCTGGCACAGGCAGGCCAGGGTTGGTGCTCCAAATCCAAGCTGCCTTTTGCTTTTCCCAAAATGTTGGTTCAGAGGCAACAAGGTTTAATACCAAGATGCAGTGCACTGAATCCAAATTTGACAGCCATGTTTTAGTCTGTGCAATCTGTATTGCATTACAGATGCTTGTGGGAGAGATGTTTCTCATTCTGCAGATCCCAGGACATCTGTACAACTAAGGATTCACCAACTATTCATAGTTCTTCTAATTAAAGAGATATTCAGTATAATAATATTCAAGAAGTTGTCACCTCTGTTACTAATTAATCTCAATTAAAACAAGAGACTATGAAGATTAAGTTTCCTTTAATTTTTTTGCCTGTTGGTTTTCGTAACTCATCCTCACCCTAGCCTGGTGAGTTTCCTTCTCTTCACATTTGTAGCCAAGTTTCAATCCTAAAGCTCAATTCTGAGTCCAGTTTTGTTGCCAAGTGTCACCTTTGTTCGAACTTCTAGTGTTGCTGAGGAAGACATAAATAATTTCTAGAAATGGATTTCATTTTATTATGGGGAAAAGGCCTATAAACATTTAATGTCTTTTCCCCAAAAAAGAAAACCTCAAACCAAACCAAGAAAACAACCTGATGGAATGGTCTTAAAAGGCATAAATAAGTTACATGACTAACTCACACTTGGTGGCAAAAAGGATCTTGGATGCCTGATGTTGAGGATTCTTCCTTAATCACCCCCAATTTACCTCACAAAAGTGCACTTCAGAACGGCTGGGCATATCCTACTGATGGCTGAGCAATCTGACACCCATGGCCAGCAGAAGTGGGAGGGCTTCTTCTCCCTCCCTCAGCCCTGGCACCTTCCCTATCAGCCTCTGGTCATTGTCAGGACTCTCCTGTGAGTCCTCTGAACTCTTCAGGCTGTTTTTCTGCCCACACAGTAAAATGGATCAAGGACAGATCTGACAAGATCATGCACAAGCAAGGAAACATTGACAACAGCAACTCTCCTTTCTCGTGGTGGTAAACTGTTTAATTGGCTCACTGGTCTTTACCTTAAAAAGAGTCCTGGAAGCTGCTCATGTAGCAAGGGAAGAGAATAAACCATTCAATTTTGAACAGTGTGAAAGCACAGTATTTTTTTTTTTTCCTTGGACGGCAGCCCTGTGGAAACTCATACTAACCATCAGCACCGTGAGGCAAAGCACTACACACTTTTCATAACCAAAACAGCAGTTTCCTTAGAAGAAGCTTTCTCTTGTGACAACAATAGTTTACTTGGGTCCTGGCCTGCAGCCTGATGGATAAAGGATAAACATGGGTGTAAAATGGTGCAGGAACATCACACTCCTTATCCATCTCATGACTACATGTGAGTAGCTGCCTGTCTGCCACAGGCAAGATCACAGGCACCACAGCAAAGAGAGTGAAAGGTCAGCTTTGGGAAGATAAAGATGTCGAAAGATGCCTGCTTGGATGCTACTCAAAAGACACATGAGGCTACAGCTTTCAGGCTAGGCCTGTCTCTCTTCCTGGAGAGCAATATGTTTTCCTCTATCAGTACTTGCCAACTCTCAACCACATTTAAAACATAATGGCTTGAGCAAATAGAAGCCTTTCATATCCCCACTTAGGGTGAGATTAATTTTTTCCAGCTTTAGCTGTCTGACAGAGTTGTCTAGGCTCCCTTTAAAATTTACAGAAGGAGGGAGACACTTCCAGAAGGAAATTCAGTCCATGCAATGGTAGGTGTTTGGGATAGGTGGGAAAAATTGAGATAAACTTTTCTGCCTCCATTAAGTGGAGAAGGAATGTTGCATGGTGCTTGAGAATTTGCGGTGCCTGGTAGTCTGTAAAGCAGCAACAGTGGTCTGAAATTATTTAAGAAAAAACTGAGATGCAAAGAAGCTAAGGAAATAAAATCAGGCAAACCTAAGGCAAATATGGGAGTGTGGACAGGGCACTGAGGAAACTTTTGTCACCTTCTGTTCAGCATTGCTTAGATGATAGTTGGAATATCATGTAAAGTTTTGGATCCCCTTCTCTTCTCTCAGGCAAAGATGGAGGTGAGGAAACTGGAAAGGGGCCAGCAGAGGCTATCAAGATGGTCAGAGCCTGGGGAACATGGTCTGTAAAGCAAGATGAAGGGATCTGGGTTGATTCAGTCTGCTGAAGAGAAGACAAGGGGGCCAATACAACTACCTGTACAGAGTTAGACAACAGACCCAAACTCCATAGTGTTAGATGACCTGCCAAGGTGCCACAGTCATGTGTAGTGGTTTGGGACATTCAGATTCTTCTGCCAGGCAGTGCAGCCTGCTATGGGTCATGACAGAGGTGGGGGGTCTCCTCATCTTTGGAAGGTCCCAAGACTCAGCTAGACCAAGCCACAGCTGATCTGATCCAGTGCTGACAATAGTCCCACTTCGGACTAGAGACCTGCAGAGGTGCCTCTAGCAAACACTCCTATGACTTTGTGAACATTCACAGTTTGAGCACAATTGTTAGTTAGCAAGTGAAAAAGCAAATGACAATACACCACAAGACTGTTAGATAATTTTTACAAAATCCTTCTCATTAAGGATTATTTAGAAGCTCCAGTGTAAGGGCAATAGTGCCAGTTATGCCAAACAGGAATGAATGGGCACAGTTCTCTGCCTTTATCTGTGCCCATCTCACTTGATATGTGCCACAAACTTAAACATCTAGAACTACAATAAATGCTTTTGCCTCTAAGTATTCTAATTATGTACATTTTGCTTGTGAAACAATAAGTCTCAAGCTAATTTCAACATTTTCTGCCAATATCCTGTAAAGTATGATGCAACTATATCAGAGAGCCACAGAATTCATGTCTTCATAAATGTGGCTTTTTAAAATTAAATGCTCCATTGACAACATCTCACCAAGCCACTGGAGTTTCCAGCTTTTCTAACTATTTCAAAATATGGGGGACTTTCAGGTCAAAGAAAGACTCTACTGGAATTCTAATCATAGACTAAAGATGTGAAGAGTGAGGCATGGAGGTTTTTAGACAAGTAAGTGCATTGGTGTACTCCTAGACACTGAGTCTACAGATACCATGGCAAAATAGCTGATTTCACTACATGGATAGTATCAATTGCAGAGGAACATTTTAAATTATCTGAACTAAGCTCCCATATGAACCCTCCCCTCTTTTCTTACTACTGTAGTCATTTTATTTTTACACAAAAAGATTGAACATCTTGGACTCACCACATTTGCTGCATAATATTGGAGAGGTACTGTACTGAGCACCCTGAAGACACTAACTCCTAATCCTCTCCTCCAACACAGCTGGAAGGCCACTCAGCTTTTCACTAAATTCAGTATCTGCAGTCTCTATTCTCTCTATTATCCTGGTTCATCAATGAAAACACCCATTCAGGCCCTCAAAGCTAGGGTATATGGAAGAGCAAGAGCCTCAGGCAACTTCATCCTGGTGGATGTAATGTGCTCCCTTTCATTTCCACTTCCTCTTGGCCTCTGAACCTCTCCTTTGTTCTGCATAGCTACCCCTGTCCTGCACAAAGGCAATGTGAACTCCAGGCAGTCCCAGAGCCACAGATCACTTCTCTCCCTCTGATCACAAAGAAATCTGTTTATAAGCACACCAAAAGAACACACAGCCCTATAACACCACCACGAACCATTACTGGGAGTGAAAAGCAGACAAGGAGCACAGCAATGTTTGATGGCTCAGATTCAATACTGTAATTTCATACATGCCAAAGTGGCTGCATCAAGGCTTTGTCAGGATGTTTTCAAACAGAAAAAGCATTGCAAGCAGATAGAAGTGAGATGTAACATAATCAGACAGAAGGTGCCATAGCTGAGATACAGGGTTCTGAGCTTATTTTCCTTCTTTTAATACAGACCAGTCTTGCTCTTAGGCATCTATTGCCTATAAGAATTAAGTTACTGAAAATGACCTTTATAAGCAAACATGTAAATTCTTAAATCAACTGTTGAGATTTGGAGACACTACGTAAGTCACAAGGGCTGTCAGTTTTGATCCACCTGAAGAGGTCCTAATTCACAGGAGGATAATGAACTGTGATGGTTATAAATGCCAGGAGAGCAGAGGAGGGACAGGAGTTTTATAAGGAATTAAATGCTACTTATTTGAGAACATAGAGGACATCAGGCCATTCTCCCTGACAAGGTCTGCAGCCATGCTCTCCTGTTCATGGACACACGTGCGCGAAATAATGAGACTGAAGTCCATAATACACTTTTTGCACACATTTGTTTAGTCCTTTTGACAAGTCATGTGCTGTGGGTAAAATCCTCACCCTGGGCTGCCGTACCAAAGCAACACTAATCAGCTCTACACCAAAACTGAAATATCCTGCCGTGACACTGCAACAGTTTGCCCAGCTGGCTTAACACTCCTTTTTTAGCATCTGTATCATCTCTGTGTTTAGCCTGATTCCCTTCTGCTTGTGTAAATGTCGTTCTTTACACTTTCCTTTACTCTCCTAGAGCCACAGTTAAAAGCTTTTGTCAAAATTTTACACTAAAAAACCTACTGTATCTGTCCTTTTTTTTTTTCCAAAGGATAGCATGCTTGTGTCCCACTTCATTTTTGCACACATTTCTCTATGTTGGCACGTCGGAAACTGAGCTTGAGAAGTTAGGAAACTTCTTGCCTAGACTGATTATATGCGGGACCTTGGTTGCCTGCCAGAGAGTTACAGCTTACAGTTGGTAAACAAATCCAAATAGAAGGTTTAGCAAAAGCAAAAAGAAACCTACAGTGCATTTCCCTGATGCCAAGGAGATACCCTTCTGGAGATGTTGGCCCCAGACTACCTGAGGCAGCAAAATGGTTCCTTTTAAAACTCATTTTCCAGTAGTCACCTGTCCAGTGACTACCTGTTATGTTCCTGATCCTGATGAAAAACCCCAGGTCTGAGAGCTCTGGACCGTTCTTAGAAAGGAGAACTCAGCACTGGTTTCCTGGAAAGGAGATTAAACAAGGGCCTCCCAGATGCTAACAAATGATTCAACCTCCACTTGGCCAAGGCTTCAGGGAAGGAAACATCAATCTGCTTTAACTATCAGAAAGAAAAGCCCACCCTTCTGGAAGCTGGTGAGGAAGTATATTTTGAAAGAATTAAGTGGTGAGAAGCTACTATGGACACAGGTAGAACACACCTATACGGGACTCGCTAAAAGAGCGTTTAGCCACAGAGCAGACACTTCTGCAACAAACCCATCCCGATGCTGTGGTAACACACAGTGAAGAAGAAAAGACTTCATGCTGGGGAAAAGGTCTTACTGCTTTCGGATTTAGGTGCCAAAGAGTCTCCTAACATTTCTTAGCCTTTTATGCAAAGCAAGTGAATTTCTGCAGCTACTAACCTGTCTCTCCATTAGCCAGCCCGGTAGATAGGCCACAAGCAACCACGAGTCCCAGAAGTAGAAAACAAGTTTTATGTTCCACTCTCAAAGAGTTTTAAAGCCAGTTACAAGTTTCAAAGTCAGTTTAAAGATATAAATGTACAGTTAATTTTATCACACTTCTTGTTCTAGGAGTGTTAGTGATTTAAAATAAAACCTGGAAGCCACAAGTGTTTGGTCCAGTGGGAAGTGATGATAATCTGCATACACTCATAATAGCACCTGGGCTCTTACTTCATAAAATAAGCTTTGTGTGCTGTCCAGCTAAAAATCTGGCAAAAGGATTAATTCAAACTGGAAGCAAATAACTTCATCTGTCCAGGGCCAGAATTAACTCTAAAAGCGTGCCTAAGATTTTAAATAATGCTCTCAAATGTAATACTATGATGATCACCATTTGCTAAAAAGTAGGACTTCTATTGCGGACACAAACATTACCTAATGAAACCAAGAACATCTCAGTTCTGCACACTTTACTTTTATAAAGACTCTGTCTAGGGCTATAAGATATAAAAACTGAAAATGAGCAGATGAAAAAAACAGTAGTCTGAAGCTCTGAAAGTGTGAAGTCCAACTACAAAAATAAGTATGGTTATTTCAAAGTGCTCTCTGTGTATACCATCATTCAATGCAAATGAAATACCATGAAGGTCACTCTTTCATGCAGAAGCTCATTCCTAGCAAACACAAGTCCAGGCCTTATTGGCTACTGCAGCTCCAGAGTTGAAGGTATCACATCTTTATACAGTTAGGGCTCGTTCAGCATCAATTCCATCATTAAATACTGCTATGGATCCTACACAAGAGCCCATCATTCCCTTCTGGGAACTGTTCAGAACAATCTGAGCCAAATTTTCTTCAATGAACACCACACTATCACTAAAGAAAAAAGCTTTATTATCTGGCATTACTAAAGTATTATTAATGCATTATTAAACCTGGGTTATTTCCTGAAGGAAAGTAATTGCTTTAGAGCTCCATTTCCATTGCCTGCTCTACTTGAATGCACATTACTTGTTTGTGGATAAATGTGTTCATGCTCACTTTGTTGTCATAAATTGTCCGTCCTCTATTCTTAGTAAGTGAGATAGTGCTGTCACTTCCTTTACTGAGACAATTCCCACTTTGTAATCCCATCTTCCTCCCACACTTCCCTATTACACTTCACTAGCCTATGTCCACACCAATTTCATAAGCAGTGGGTCTTTTACAGAGGCTTTCCAAAACCAACAATCTCCCTCTATTTCTTGCCCACAACTCTTTGTCTGTCAAGCACACAGCACATTTTAAATGCATGTGTACTATTACTGGTCACGTCTGTCTGCAACCACTTTGGTTTCTGGAGGCATTTTTTGCAGTATGTTTTATTTTCACTATAATTATCTACAGTGTATGTTGTCCTTCCAAATACTAGTTTAAAAATAACAAAGCATTAGTTAGGCCTGGGACATATAAGGCTGAAAGAAGTTCAGTGATGGCATTAATATGATTCATGAAGTTCCAGCAACCATACAGAAGACAAACAAATCAAGACTACACACAAAAATTCAATAGTATCTTTTGCTCCATGCCAGACATATTTGAGAGACTTTTCTGTCTCTGCTTATACATCTGTCCTCAACACCACATTCATTCTCAATTTTATTTGGAGGACAGTGGGTTCAAAGGGACCCAACGAGATAAAAATCAGAGTGACTAAGACTTTGCTTCCAAAATGTCTTGGAGAGCTAGGAGCAGAACAGACATTTCCAAAGGAAATCAAACCCCACTCAACGCGACAGGCATTACATCACTTCTCAGAAACACATTTTGCATTCTTGTTCCGGTCCCTCTGAACTGCTGTTTGCATCTGGCTGAGCCAAGCAGCTGCTGCCCAGAGGAGGCTACACTGCAGCTGGTACTTGCTGGCTGCTGCTCTTTGGCTTCCACTCACTACACATCCAAGGTGTCTTATTGCCTGGCTCCTTCTCTTCATTCGTTGCCCTGCCTGCCTGGCTGGATGCTGCCCCTCTGAAGCACACATAGCTCTCTTCTGCTTTACTCCTGAAAGTATGTCCTCACACAGGAACAAAACTTCTAGGTGTTGTGGAATAACAATAATGAGAAACAATGAAGCAATCAGAGGTTTTGCTGGAGTGTTGATAAAAATGCTTTTTAAAGAATTGTTGGCCTTTAGCTGCAAACCCAAAAAACGTCTTTCAAGCTTCCTATTACTTAAACTTGGAGTTGTGCTGCTCTCGTATGCAAGTATTTTGATAATTCCAGGATTGAGGTAAGGCCATTTGTGCTCTATAGACCAATGCATGTTTTTAGACTTAATTTTAGATTATAAAATTCCTCTCTGGAGCTTTTTAGAACAAGCTCTAAGATGCTACCAAAGGCAGAATCTTCCCCAGTTGAGTATCCAGAAGACCAGAGAGAATCATTCCCCCCACCACCTCCCAGTCCCTTTGACAGTCCCCTCTCTCCTGCTCCCCGCCTACCAGAAATACTCCACACCAGGAAGGATGACAGTTCAAGAAAGACCAAACTGAAAGCTTGCTTCCCTGTTTTCATAGGGACATCAAGAATTTGGGAGGAGAAAGTTCTCTCTGACATGGAGAGAAGCCACAGTTTAGCCAGGAAAGAGGGAATCTGTAACATAGAATGCAGCAGGCCTCACTTTATTTTCACTAGCAACACTTCGATGGAAACAGGAGGTTTTTATAACGGATTTTCAAATTTGAAAGTCAAATGCAGCCACAATTTGTCAGAGGCCGGCTTGCTGAGCTTCAGGGCATGCTGAAGCACAATCACACACACTGTTTGCTTTCTCCAGTTTTCCCAGGGAGGCAAGGGTTGGCCTCACAGAGAAGACAGGCTAAAGGGTGACCTCTGTTTGAAAAGGACAGGCAATTTTATCATGGATACTATGCCTTGAGTCTCAGGTCTTTCAATACATATTATTCTCAGCACCTGTACACAATATAGGACAAGATCTTAAAACCCTAGGATCCTCGGATAAAGTCATTTTTTCCTCTGAATAGCTAAGTTCAGGCTCCCCAGGAGAAAGGAGAGTTTGTAAAATCTTTCAAAAATCTGCACGTTAACTTGCAGCAGCTGCAAACCCACAGGACTCAAAGATATAAAATAGCTAGCGCATCTCTAACAGCAGCAGGACTATGCGAGTCTAATCCATGCATTTTATTGCAATGAAAGATCAAATTATACATCCCAGTCCATGGAAATCCACAAACAAAGTCAACAGCAAAAAACTTCATGTTCAGTAAAACTACCCATTGTTAAGTGCAACGAAATAGGAGAAAAGTATATGTTAGGACTGAATTTCTGGCTATGAAACATCATCTGAAGCAGACTTCTTAAAAAGCAGCTTTGCCTGCAGGATGTAGATGGCATCAAGACTGTAGTGACTTGGAAGCTGCCTTACTTATGCTCTCTGAATAAATTCAACCTATTGCCTTCAAATGAACTGCTGTGTGTGCAGCACAGCAAACTACTACTACACAAGCATGTCAAAGCTAGGCGTCATAATCTTTTGCTGCCTGGAAGTAATGTATCATCCCAAATACAATTTGCACAGCACAGACTTATTCCCAACAAAAGCAAAACATAACCTAGATATTTTATTCCTAGCACATTGAGCGTTCACACAAAGGAAGAACAGAAGTTCTGATCTACATTTGGCTTCATCACTTCAGTGAAAAGTTGCAGAACTTGAGAAATCCTCAAATGCTCATTGCAGATGTTGGCTTGTAGGACCAGAAATTTACACCCATAATAGTAGGTTTCCCTGAAGCTCTATGGTTTAAATGCCACAGCCCTGAAGCAGAAGTTTACAAAGTGAAATTCTGGTCCTGCTGAAGCTGGTAAAGGCTTTGCCACTAATTTTCATAGGGTCAGCATCACTCTTGCTCTAACAAATAATAAGGAGGATCACCAATTTTTTTTTACTGCAATATACTGTCAATATTGTATATGCACTGCATTAAAGGTAACTGGCAAACTTTGATATCAGGAGATATTTGCACTTTCAAATAAATAAAGTAGCAAAAGGAAATGCTAGTAGGCTTCTAAATTTTCTAAGTGCATCGAACTTTGAACCATGCTTTTGTTAAGAACAGTATTTACCCTCTTGCCCTAAAAAAATGCCACTATCTTTAATAAGCCTGCAGAGATGTCATCAAAGGGTCATGACAGAATCTTCCAGGATGGGGGAAGCTACTGCTTACAAGCTGCGGGGACTCTGATCCTAACCACACAAGACTGGAATGATCTGGAGCATTTGCAGGGCAAAGTAAATTGGAACAGATTCGTTTTCTCCAATGATTTACTTAATTACCTTTCAAATTAAGCTAGCTATTCAAGCAACTCTAGAAACAATCTCAAGGTCTAAATACTCCATGGCAAAACAGATGTGAGCTCTGAGAGAGAAGTGTTTGGGTGCCAGGCTTACAGGAGAACTGCAGAGGCAGCCTCCCTGCTGACAAAGCACGTTGTATCAACCAACTTGAATTTTGCAGCTGCGCTCCATCAGGGTTTTGAGAACAGATCGAGCAGACTTGTTATCACAGACATTAAAGGGCAGAAATCAAAGGTGATGGCAGAGCAATAGACTTTGCCTCTCAGACCTGGGAAAAATGGAAGGAAGGTTCAATGTCAACTGGAGACTCCAATGTGCTTCAGCAGGGCTCAAATGCTGTACCCTTTTCACAGAAGCATGCCAACTTGTTCTCAGTACACACTACACAGACCTCTAGGCTCTGAACGTGCTCACAAAACCAACCTGAAACAGTCCAACTGAGAGACAGGCTGCATAGACAGAGCTTCTAAGTGCTGGAGCAGCTGGGGACAACAGAGGGCCCAGGTGTGAATACATACTATTGCCAGGGGTTGGTTTCTGCAATGCTAAATTGACCACTGAAAACAATGGCTTCCAAAAAGTTAAGCAGCAAGAAAAAATAAAATTAACTTATCAAGAAATAAAGGGTGACTAGCCCTGCCTACGCGGGATGTTGGCTGCTGAGGCCTGGCAGAGCTGGGAGACAATACTGCCTCAATTCAAGAATTCTTTACTTACTGTCAGCTACATATTTATTCTGGTTTAAAAATGACATTACAGATTCCCCTGGCAATAGCAGAAAATTAATTTCTCTAATCTCCCTGAGTGAAAGTCTGGCTTTTCATATGGACTCAGCTTATCCAAATACTACTTCGTTTTCTTTTCTCCTCCTTAAATATATATCTAGATCTATACCTACATGTATATAAAAATCAAACTCCAATTGTAAATATGCAGACACATAAGACCTCCAAAGCAAGGAAAGAAAATAAAATTGACAAGATCATGAGAAATTTAGTCTTACAGATACCCAGCATCACCAGAGGATGACACACTGCATGTGAGCTTTGCTCCCCTACCTTGCACCTTCAGAAGCACTGTCTGAGTCCCACTATGTAAAGGAGGCATGGGCAGCCCTAGCAAATGCCATTCTCTAGAAAATCCAAGGAACTCAGGGATTAGCTTCTGTAGTGCAAGTGAGAACATGCAGAAAACACACAAAAATGTGTTACATTGTTACATTTCAGCACACGCCCCCAGGAGAGATGCTGAGTAATGTGACAATGCACACAGAGCAGAAAGCATGTGGAAAGAGACATCAGGTGGAAGGGGTCTCTGGAGATCCATAGTCCCACCTCCCACTCAGAGCAGGACCATCACCAATATCAGAACCATCCACTCCCTGGAACTCTTAACTGAATGATTCCTGTTCTTTTGTATATGGCTGTTCAAGGTTTACTAAATGTTTTGGAGTGTTGGCATGGCAAACAGCCAGAGAGGAAAACAAAACCTACCATCTCCAGGCCTTGCCTTCTAACTTAGACAACTGAGCAAGCAACAGGAATGAACCCTCCCATAACACTGAGAAGGAAATCAGTACCCTCTCTCAGCTCCTAATCATCAGTGAAAAGGGAATTGTGGTCCAAAGAAAATGAAGTCAGCCATCCTCGGGAGAAGGTGAAAGGGCACTTCCCTGGCTGGGGCCCTGCTGATGGCACCCCTCGGGCTGTGCAGGAGTCCTTTCTTCTGCACTCACAAAAGAATCCAAGCAAGTCATTTAAAAGTGCCTCAAGGGCAGAACTTGTCACTACATCAGGTTTGCCCTGTTAAAATAATAAATGAGGTAATGCATAAAACTGCCTTCGATTTCAGGACATTTCATTCATAAAACAGAAATACCAACAGCTTTGCTACCAATAAACTTCATAGATGGTTTAAAATGTCCCCACGACTCTCCTTGCAATAGAGCAGAGCCAAGCAGTAGGGATTCCGTGGCACAAGACACACACTGTTTCCAAGGACAGCTCTGGAAGTGGAAATGAGAGCTGACAGCTTCCAGGTCATTAATCTGACAGCGTAAACAGAACCTACGCACCAGTACATGCATTCAGGTGGACCAGAGCAATGGCCACAAGTGAAGAACTAGACAAACAAAATTCTGCTTTTGGTTTGAAGTTTCCAGAAAAACGTTTATAATCAATTCTCCACTCCCTTCTACTCATCCTCAGGATATGTGAGGCCTGGTGTCGGCTGTATTTGTGTTGCTAGCTGAAAGAACACCAGAACATGCCAAGCATTTAATAACAAAATTCCAGCCTTGTGACACAACCCAGTAATCCCAGGACTGGAAACTAACCTCGTATTTCTACTCAGCATAAAACTCTAACCTAACAAGCGTACCACTATTTTTATTTTGCCTGGACCTTTTCTAAAGACATGTTTCTCAAGAATTAAGAAAGTTCCCATAGATCAGGTCAAATAGGAATGTGTTACCTATGTACATATGGTGTCTACATGTTGGTACAATTATGATAACACAGAAACTGCTAATACTAATTATGCTCATCTTACACAGAATTGGTTGTAGCTGGATGAGCTATTGTAGTTTGCAACTACTGGTCTCCCATCACTTTGTGGCCACTCCTGTGACGAGCAAACAAATGAAGAGTTGCAGAGTCCCAGGAAAACTGTGTCTGGGAGCGAGCATGCAGAGAACAATTCAGTGTCATGACTGTAAAATGGCAAGGCAGGAGGCTTAGCAAGTGAAGACCCCCAGGTTCAGGCCAGGGTCAAACATGCATTAAACACTCATCTAAAGAACTCATCAAGATCTCTGCAAACTGGAGGGAATAAAGTCTTCCACTGCCTCATTGCTGTTTCAACCACTATTTGCCTTGATAATTTCCACCATCAGCTCCCAAGCAGCTTCTTACTACTGCAGCTGTCCTGGCTTCAACATCACTCAGGCTTGCAGTACAGCAAGTGGCACCAGACACCTCAAATTCCATTTTAAAACAGCTTTTATTGTCACTAACTGCACTGCAGGTGTAAGGATGTGCCTGACAAAGCTGCAGCACAAGCCTATGCTGTGTCCTAGCACAGAGGACAGAATTGCTCCTGTGTCTCAACTTACAAGTCACAAAACAGCAGAAAAAAAAAATCACATCAGTGCACAGAGACCTGTACAGCTGCAATATGCGACATGTGAAACTGCAAATGCAAGTGTTTTAGGGGAAGACAGAAATAATATTATGTTAAACTAGCAGAAATAATTTGTGCACTGGGTACATTTATTCCCAGAAGCACAAAAGGTTTCTACACCTATTAAATATCCATGTAACTATTCTGATTATTGGACTGCTACCATGTCTAAGAGTTTAGCCACAGGGTTTATGCAATTTCTTGCTGTCTTGCCTTGGCACTACAATGTTTTCTGCAAAGCTCTTTCCATTCCTAACTGTGATAGGTGTATTTTGCCAAGACCTTGATCTGGCCATATTATTGTAAAGGACAAAGAGAAACATCACTTATAAAGAAAAAAATTTAGCTTCAACCTTGACTAAGTCATCTTTTGTGTTACAAGGAGACACTCAGTGTTACTAACAGTCTTATGGACACACATGAAAGGCCAGTATTGAAAAACTACTACACTTACTCTGCGAAATGACACTACGTAGAATGTATCTTCCCTTCTGCGAATGGCTTCAAAAAAATCTTGATAGCTCCTTGGAGAGGCATAATACACTTGCAGCTCGTTCCCTGAGTTCCTGCTGAAATAAAGAAGGAGGGAAGGTAATTATTTTTGACAAGAAAGTTAACTTCAGTGAAACCAGTTTTTGAAAGTTCAAGGTGCTTTGAAGGTCTTGCTGCAGGAAAATTTTCCAGGTTTGATTTTATTCCTGCTTTTGAGGCTGGCAAAAACCTGCTTGTTAGCTCAATAGTAAAAAAAAAAAGTTTCAAGTCAACCTGAAGTGTCTGAAAATTTGCAATGACTTCTGGAAATAATTTTAGCAAATTTTAGAAGGACATATCATCTCGGAAAAAAAAAAACACAAAACCCAAAACGTTTAATAATTTATTTTTTATTTTACTGCTATGTGTCCAAAACAGTCAGGTTGAAAGAAGTGCAAAGTTAAGCATAAATGAAGCTTTATTGTCAAATGATAACTCCACCTTCTCTCTTGTCCGCCTTTTTGTGTGTGTTTATCTCTTTGGTGAACTCAAAGATTTGCTCTTGATTTTCAATTTAGACAGTAGAGCAAAAATAATATACTGACATAATTTTGAATTACCTTTTTCACATTTCTCATCTTACATATATCAGACATGAGGAAAAGACAGTCTGTCTAAACTATTCTAAGCAAAAACACTGGCAAGTTGTACAATCAGGGTACTTATCCACTGTTTATCTTGGAAAGGTGAGAAATTCCTGGCACATATTGCTATCATATATACTTCTCCAATCCCATTCAATGATAATATATTCAATCAAATTGGAAAGCTGTACTTACACAAACCATTAGCTGGACCCTCAACCATTTTAATTCTTTCCCACTTTAATAGCATACTGTCTGTTTGCAGTATTTGCGGCAGAAACACTGCTCACACTATCCCCTCCCAAGCCGTCTTCTGCGACCCATATTTTAAACTATGGTGGCTGACTCAGATTGTTTTGGTATGTTTCTAAAATATACATAACTATGCACCGAAAACAAGGCACAAATCTATCATCAAGTGATTTTCTTGAGCAGCAGTAATAGTAGACCATGATTATCTCCTCTCTTACTGCTAATATACTCCCGTTGAGTTGCAGGACTGTAGCTGCCAAGCCAGTTGCCCTTTAACAGGATTGGGGGTGTAAGTCCTGGGGGATCAAGAGTAGGCAGCTCTACCCTGTATATACTCTTTAACAGAACTATGCAAGCGAGGAATCAGATCCTACCCTTTCACACACAGGAAACAAAGATTTGAGCTAATTTGAGCTTGATTACTTATTCATGAAAACATGTAGGCCCACCGACCCACCCCTGAGATTCAACATCGAAGTTTTACTGTGATAAAAGGCATCACGCCCACACATTGCTCAGTAAAACACATCCTGAAAACCGAAACAGGTCCCACAGATCCGCTTGCTCGCCCACACTCAAGAAGATACAGCTAGACCTAAAAAACAGCCTTTTATAATTCTAAATCCAGCCATGGGAGAAAGTTGTTCCAAAGCACTTGGAAACCACTGGGCCTTTACAAAGCTCTCCTGGGTCCATGGAACAAGTCTATCACCAGTCCCAAATTCCAAGTGATAACAGTAATCCACTGGTATTACACCATACCTACCCTTTGGGCATTGAAAAGTACCCACTAGGGACTTACTCCATGAAAGGACGGGAGAAACTTAAGATCTGAAAACAGGTGCAAAGTTGTTTTAGTAATATCTTACCATATTACAAGATAGCATAATATTAAAGTGTGTATATTAAGTTCAGAAGGCACTCTGTTATGCATCACAGAGCACTAGGATGTTGCACATATGCTTGTTTTAAGAAGGAATGAGTTTGCAGACTCAGTGCTTCATGCACGAAGAACCACAATTTTAATAGTGCAAAATTTTAGAAATGAAAATAAATATGTCTGAAATTAACAAATTCCCAATTATTTAATTTAAGTTTTAGACAAAATTGACCCCCAGTATCCTACATGAAAAATTAAATAGATATGACATTTCTTTGTTTTAGTTCCACTAGTTCCAGTCTCCCTGATGTATGATATGGGCCAGAGTTTTGTAACCTGTACAGATGAATTTCAGCACAAACTGGAGAATGAAACTCAGAGAAGCAGAGATATGTGCTCCATTCACCCATCATATGTTCCTTTGAATACTTAATATCTGTGATGTTATTCAGCTGGACACAGATTTACACTATGTTTAAACAAAGTCTTTTCCTTTCCAAAATTAGCCTTTTCATAAGCTTTTTCTTTTCCATCCACCCACTCTTCATTCTTAAATTTTTTTTTTCTGCTCTATGTTTATCTGTGTTTCCTTTTTATTTCTTTCAACCTTTATCTCTGCAAACTTTTGACTTTGAGACATCATAATCTCTGACTTTTCTTTATACAAACCAATTGAACATTACCTAAACTGGCAATGTTGCCTTTAAAGGAGAATAAACTAAAATCTAAGTATATCAAATGTCACAGAGTATAGACATGTTAATAAACATAGGATATACAAATTCTTTTCTTAATTCTATACTTCTAATGCAATGGAAAAACTTTACATTGCTTCATGTTGCAGATATGTTCTTTACACCCCAAAGGTCTTATTTACATAATGTTATACATTTTAATTAAAAACTTCAGGGGTAATCTTATCAAATGTAATCCAAATGTCAGTTTGTACGTCCATCCCTCTTATTATTGAACCAAGCAAGAGCTATAAGAAGGACCTTTCAGAACTAATGCCATCTTTCTTCATGGGAAACCAGAGATTTCCTCCATTTATCTAGAGACTGAAATGCCTTATGTTTTGCACTTTTATTTATCCACATCATGAGGATTTTCTCCTATTAGGTTTCTTCATCTTACCCAGCTAGTAACAACCATGTAACATGCTGTGATTTCTTTGTTTTTTTATTGAAATCTTTCCATGCATGCAGTTGGAATTGCTTTACAAAATGCTAAAACAGTTCAAATATACAGCCTGTTGTGTTCTTTCTTGCTCACCCTACTAGTAATCTGTCATTTGAACATTAACATTATTAATTTGACCCTAATTTTGTGCAATTACTGGAAACATTCAGACTTGAAACTGGCAAAGCTGGAGATTCTGCTTAGAAGGTAGGGCTAAAGTCATTAAAGAGACTCTTCTGTTACTGTATGAGAATTTTCATCAGCTTGTTATTGGGTCACATGTATTTCAATTTCCCTCGGAGAAATTCCTAAAGCTTTATTTTTGTTTCAACTACAAAAGATATTATTTGGTTGCTTTGTTTCCATTTTGTTAGTGATAATTTTTCTCCTGCTTTTCTTGTAATAATACTGGGAATTTGTGTTTATTATCTCTTTCACCATAGATATTCATAATATGTCATTGCTCTTTGGCATGGTTTATTACAGTGAATCTGATGGCATACATTTAGTAGACTGGAATCAAAATTGCTCTGTAGCTCATAACAACATGCTAGTGAAGTATGTAAAACACTACTTTTTTGAACTGGTAGCATTCAGCAGAATTTGTGTGTTATTAGCCTGCCATAACAAAATACTATACTAAGTAAAAGTAATAACAAACCAAGCCCTATACCGCTTGGTGGGTATAGTTGTACAAAATACATACATTCTCTCTCTCTCCTCCTGAGTAAGTCCTCTTAAAAACTGATATGTTTTAACTTAATCTACCAGTATTTACCCGCAGATTCCCAGGTTGCCAAGATGCTGTATACATTAGATACTTCTCATATTGGTATAAAATATACTTATCTGGAATGCTATTTTAAGCAAGTATCAAGCCTTTAATGATGAAGTATTTGGACCAATTGTACTACAATAACTACAAGTTTTGGATGTGATAAAGTAGGATATTGCCATGTGAGAAAGCCTTTATCCTGAAACCTGAAACTTTCCAGATGATTTATATATGTTCAAAGCATGCTGTTTTCTGAAGGTTCTAGTTTTCATTAGTAAGCACATAAAGGTTTAAAGTTACTACTTATCTAACTTGGTTCCTGTAGAGAGTCTGTATCTTCTAAGTGAGTCAAGTTAAAGCTGTACTGGCAAGTCCTTTACTAAACTTGGGTCAGCAGATATCCATAATAACTTAATATTTTTGTTTAATGTCCTTTAGTA
Source organism: Coracias cyanogaster (assembly GCA_033124195.1). Taxonomy (NCBI): domain Eukaryota; kingdom Metazoa; phylum Chordata; class Aves; order Coraciiformes; family Coraciidae; genus Coracias; species Coracias cyanogaster. The sequence goes on along the minus strand of JAVSBS010013056.1, from coordinate 27,154 downwards.
TAAAAGAGAATGTAGCTAATTTTACTGTTTATGGCTGATCCCACCATTATAAATTGAGAAGAGAGAGAAAATGAGGGAAAAAAAGTGAAATTTTAATGGGCCAGCACTCAGGGGAAGCTCTATAATGCCTCTGGTAGAGTTCCCTACTGGCCTCACTTCTAGAAACTAGAAAGTGAAACTTCATAGTCAAAATTTGTACTGATTTCCTCTAGAGTAAAGTATCGTCTTTCTTTCCCTCCATCGTCATGCCCCCAGGTTATGGGTTTAAGGAAAATCATAAATCATTGCTCTTATTTACCCAGATCCCAGTCAGTAATCACAGATCTTCTGTCCCTGAAGTCCTGTGCCAATAGAGTTCTGTGAGAGAAGAACCAATTCCCACTTGTGTTTTCATATTTACCCAGCAAACCCTCCTGCACTACATCACTACTACAGTGAAGTCAGGCATTTGTCTTTTCCACAGGACACTTGCCTTGTTGGTGGCTAAGGACATTATAAAGCACAAGGCATTTCAAGCTGTGCTATTTCTACTTCCCTCTGGGAGCCATTTTTTCTCCAGATAATCTGCTTTTTATAACTCATATGATGTTCTAACAAACTTTATATGTATCACAATACTCAGAACATTATCCTTAAGTAGACAGGAGATGCATTTCTGTAAAGAAACTCATTTAAGCACCCATATTGTAAACAAAATACCACCAAATATTTTCTCTCAAAGAAAAAATAGACTCTGCAAACTTATTATTTTAAAAATAGGAGTGATAGTAATGATGAGTAGGTCAGATGTGAGGTTATTAACCTCAAGTATGCTTTATTAAACAGGTAAATATTTTAGTAATTTTAACAGTTGGATTAATTATTGAGTAGGTCAAAATTAGGGCCTCTGTTAATAGAGTTTGAAGATCTTATTGCAAGGGTTGTGGAAAAAAAATAATTATTGTCATATTTCAAGCCTCTGTACCTGGACTTGAGAATTTACACCAAAGTGAAAACCATCAACAAGATAGAGTCCCACTTTACAATGAGAATACTGTGTTCTTAGTACTTGTGGGCCTGAAATTAGACAGCTAGATCTTCATCATAAAAAAGCAGGCAATTCCATATGCTTGTACTTAGAATTTATTTGTCAATTAGTTATTTGTATAAACACTAATAAATTTGTTATATAACATGTATACAAAGTGACTCATTGCACCAGAGAAATTGAAAAATATGTAATTTATCTGATCAGTCATAACTAACCAACATATAAAAGTTGAATACTGCAGACTGAGACAAACAAACAAAGCCAGGAAAAAAATATGTTGGGCAAATTATGATAACAGACACAAGAACATTTTGAGTTGCCATGGGCATGCAGTAAGTAAAACCAGCAGATAGATTTCTTTGCTAAGTATTTACCTCATTCTATTCACAATATATTTTACTTCTGCTTTCAACAGAACCATATGAAGACCTGCTCATCCATAAGAAGTTTGGGGCATGTTTATAGAAACATTACGCTGACATTTGATTTAATGAAGAAATGAACTCTTTCTAAAGAAAACTACAAAATTGTGGCTTCTGCTATCTTATTCCTACAGGTTTAAAATGAAATGAAAGAGGAAAAGGACTATATGGGATGCACAAAACTCTGGAAAACTAAAAGATTTGGTATAATTTTTTTTTTTTGAAGCAGTAATCACACTGCTATGATACACTGGAAAACTTTTCTCTTAGCATGTGCATTCTCAGCATTACGGTATCACTTGCATCACCTTGATGCCTTCATTCTGATAGCTGTGAGTCATAGGGCATAATTCTTTGTGGAACATCCTCTAATTATTTATAGTCATAGCCTGTAATCCTTTGCAAATTAAATATTACAAATCATCCTGACATGCCTATATTTAACCAAATAAAATGAAGTTTTGTTTACAGCTGAATCATGTCCATTCCCTTTAATATCTTGGATTAGATATCTAGTTTACCAGCATAATCAATGATTGCCAGTACCTTGGAAAATACACCACTTTTTGCAACAAAATCGTTTTCACTGCACAAAGTTGACTGCTTGTATGCTAAAGATAAATGAGTGACAGATTATACAGAAAAAAAATAGAGTATCTTTTCCTTATTTTTCTTTTTTTCTCCTTTTTGTTCAATTTTTTTTTCTTTTTAACCATTAATAGACAGCTATACCAACCATAAAAATAATGCATCGATAAATGTGTCTACCTGAAAGGAACAAAACTCAACAAGATAGGTCCTCCTAATTAGTTGCCCAAACAGCTGCTGCCTATTCAATCTCTATCAGTGTCAGTAGAAACTAGAAATATTTTTCATTTATTTTGAAGCTGTTGAAGCAAAGAGGTATGAGCTGTGGGATTGTTCTTGCACATTACTGATGACCTCTGGGAGCTGTTCTGTGTTTCAAACTCTCATCATACCACCGGGAACTGAGAATGCTGAACAGAAGAGGAAAAAAAGCAAAATAGTTTCTGCAAATATTTGCCCACACTTTATATAACATCAGTTTTGCTTTGTTTGAACCTTATTTTATATACTAGCTTTAATGAGCATTGGCAGTATATTGGCAAAAGTGAATGATGGCATTTATGTTTGCAATACTAATATGATCATTCAGTCACTGAGGAAAAAGGAAAAAATGTCATGATACATCTAACTGCCCAGGTCTGTTGGCAGAGATTATTTGCTAATAGTGCCATTGGTAAAAGTTCAAACTCCATGCTGGATCCTTGGTAAAGATAGACTTGAGGGATTTTGCTTTTGGTTGTGTTAAATGCTGCTTAATGAATTCACAGAACAGATTATCATACAAGGGTGATAACACAAAGATGATAATCATTTATTTATCACTACAATTCAGTAGGCAAAGTATTCAGACTTAGAAAACCAGATGCTTTGATTACTGTAACATCACTGTTTTGTATCTTGCTTCAATAGCCCAATCTAAAAAATGAGTACATTTCCTGTTTTTTAATAAAGCCCTTTGTAATCTAGAAGTTTCTGCCTATACACAAAAGATAAGACCTTGATTCTAGATTTCATTATTGTCCAGCTTCCACCTTCTTGGTCAAGTCCACACCAGTCTTTCCTAATATGTCTAAGGATTATATTTTGAGAAGTGAGTCTGCATTTCCTGGTTTTAAGCCGAGTCCATCTATGCAAAAAATATTTCTTTTTTATTGTACTAGAAAAAGATTCAGTGATCCATTGGCTTGCAAAGAAGCCAGTTCTTGCTGGCTTTCTTCAGAATATTACATAATATATGTGACCAGCATGTGTCTTCCAAGTTGTTGTTAACATCTTTTATTTGCATTGTGCTAATACTGAAGAGTCCAATGACAAGTCTAGACCCTGCTGAAGGGAGACGTTGCTTTGGGCTTTATTTTAAAAATTAACTACAATGCTATTTAGCTAGTTTAGCGAGGCAAAGCATTGCAAACATTAATCGCAATAACTATTGAGTTAGATTATTGGAGCAAAGCATTACAAAATAGTTATAGGGAACCAAATGTGTCAAGAATGAAGAAGAATGAGAATAACTGCTCTACATGGTTTGGAGATAAGCCAGAGCCCCAGAGAGACTGCGCAAAACCAGAGGGTGAAAAGTGCAAGACTGAGGAAGAGTATTTACTTCAACACAAGATGGCAGGTCAACCACCAGAAGACCACCACCACAGCACACTGCGTAGGCACAGGGGGAGGAGACGTAATTTCCGTACAAAGCAGGGATAGATGATGTAATGTGTATAGGCGTATTGCGCAATCTAAATTTTCCTGCTTATAAGCACGATGCAAAGCCATACCGGTGTGCACACTTTTGGAGGCGCTAGCCCCCGTGTACCCACCGGCCAATAAACAAACCTCCTTATAAACTCTCTGCGAGTTTTTGAGCTCATTTCCATGCGTCACTACTTTGCTGGATCCCATAGAGATGACAGAACAAAAAAGGCAGTTCTAGTAGTTAAGAGTTGACTGAGAACCTGCTTTTGCACCTTCCCATTTCCCTTAATGCAAACTAGGTTGACAAGCCTGAAATTGATATAGTTGTTCTCTTTTAGCATGAGAGTAAGAAAGTGCGGACTTGAAAAGCACAGTGCTTAAAGACAGCACGAGCATGTCTTTTTCCCATTCCCCTCCCATGTCTTTGCATTGGTGAACTACATGTGATCTGCAACCTTCCATCTTCTCACAAACATTTAATGGACAGGATTTAACAGTGATTACCCAGGTTAGCACTTGGGAAACATAGCCTGAAGGTAGAAATTAGAAAGAACTGCCTGAAGTTCACCATGAAACTCTGTAGAGAGTACAATGCACAGGAGGGAAAACCTACTGAACAATTTTGTGTGCTATTTTTCAAGTTCATTAATAAATGTAGAGAATTTAAAAAAGGGAATTATGCTTCCTGAAGTCCTGAGGGATTTTACTACCAACTGTCTGAAAATTATCATTTTTATAGATAAGCCAATTAAAGGGAAATAAGGCTTTTGCATCATACTGTGAGTGCTAAACAGGGAATTTAAAAGGATCTGTTTCTGCTCAATAATTTAATAAGATTTTTGGTTTTTCTTCTCACAATGGCCAGTCGAGAGCTAAACCTTTTCTATAATTTCAATGAGAAGTGAGTTGTTTATTGATTTGGGACATATGAGGATGGGATTCATTATTGCTGTATGCAGTTTTCCAATAGCAAGTATTTTGGTTTGAAGAGGAGAAGGCTCTGAAATGATGATTCATAGTACTGCATAAGGGTGATAAGGAGGGAGCCCAGATTCACACCTTCAGTTATTGGTCAAGTCCTATTGCCTCTGAATAGTGCAAAAGCTCTTTTTATCCCCATGGGCTCTGGATCTGCCCATTACCTACATGTCTCCTGTTCAGATTAGAAGTGGCAATATGATAAAGGTGTCACCTGGCATTTTTGTCATTGGAAAGGGAGAATTCTGAGCAACTTTGTTAGTCAAAAATAAATTGTATTTGGATCTTCATGAAGTTTCATGCTAGGAGTGCTCAGCCACCCTCCACTCCTTCAATTAAGCTCAGATTGTGAACCTATAATGCTTTGCTGCACATAAGCACATAATTCAGCTTTAGAGTGAAGCACCCAAGAAAAACATATTGCTTTGAAGAGAGAGGGAGAGAAAAGAGGAAAGAAACACAGACACAAAGGCACTGCTGTGGATTGTTTTGTGTGCATGGAAACACGTATCAGCCCCTGCAGACATATGCAGGTACCCAGGAGAAGCTTTATCTGAGCCTTTCTAGGTTAGCTTTTAAAGATGCACAAGATAAAAGAGCTTTTGATGAGTTTTTGTTTGTGATTATAACTCATCAAAGTACTTTTGTTTGAACTTTTGCTATCTTTTTTCACAGAAATAAGTTTTTGAACAAAAATAATGTTTCAATGAATCATTTTGATACACCTAAAGGCTGTGCGGCCATTCAGCAGGATTTGGACAGACTGGAGAGCTGGGCAAAGAGGAACCTAATGAGGTTCAACGAGAATAAGTGCAGAGTCCTGCACCTGGGAAGGAGTAATAAAATGCACCAGTACAGACTGGGAGGCGATCTGCTAGAGAGCAGCTCTGTGGAGAAGGACCTTGGAGTTCTGGTGGACAACAAGTTCTCCATGGGACAGCAATGTGCCCTTGTGGCCAAGAAAGCCAATGGTCTCCTGGGGTGCAT
>JAVSBS010013055.1:19080-119889 GCA_033124195.1 Coracias cyanogaster | reverse complement strand
AGTGGTGTTAAATCAATGGAGACATCATGTTGCTCATTAGTCAGAAGACAGTTCTTACTCTCCAGGTAATCCCTGTGACAGGCATACTCAGTAACCCATTCAATTTCATACCGGCAATTTGTTTTTGCTGTGAGTTTGGGACCTGCACTCTGATACAGAAGCAAACAGAACTTAAATTACAAGTAAAGACTCATTTGAAATATAATCTTTAAAGCCATAGTATCGCATTCCTTTGGTGTCAGTAATGACTAACTTCACCTGTAAATTGCTTAAAGAGGTGCAAACATTGTCTCTGGCCTCTCAGCAACAGGTGTTAAGAAGAAATAAAACAGCTCTTATTAATTATGTGGCAAAGTATTAGAAGTCTAAACAGAGGTAAAGTATCAGTATTTTAAAAAGCACCTTTCCTTAACATGTTGGTAAAAGCAGAGTATGTGAGCCCAAACTGCGAAGCACAGCTTGGATTGTGTTTGCCTCAGAGAAGTCCTCAAAGAGGGGAGCAGAGATCAGGTGTTCTAAGAAGGCGAAGCAGCCTCTTAAGACACTGGTGTTTTAGAAACTGATTCCCTTAGTCCAAATCAAGACTGAAAGATGTTTGAGAATTCTGCAGCCAACACAGATCCTTTCTCTGTAGAGAAATATTTTGGCATCTCTGGGAGAAGTGGTAGTCTTGGTTTTCCTCACTTTAAAGTGAAACATTTATGAAACAAAGTGGATTTCTGAATCTGTATTTCTGCCATCCATTGAAACAGCAGGCAGATACACAGTAGGTATAAGTTACAGGCACAAGTAATATCAGTAATATTAGTCATACTACAAGGGTGCATAGCTGCAGTGAGGTATTATAAAGTGACAGTAAAGAAAAGCCAATGGTTTATTTCTGCAGCAATGAGAGTGAAATATGGTGCCTATCTAGGTCAGATAAAGGACAAAATATTAAACCAAAAATTAACCAGACAGAGATCCTCCTTCACTGACCTGCAAGCGAACACATCACACTATGAAGCAGCAGAGCATCAGCAATAGCCACTCTGACCCAATTCAAGAAATGTAAATTGCTAAGATTACCCAAGCTAAAACTGTGTCCTGCAAAAACTGAGCTGCTGCCTAACACTAAAGATTTCACTTTCAGTTAAAAGGAGTTCAGTAGCCTGCTCATTAAGGGACAGACTTTTGCTTTGCAGTGACACTTGCTAGCTAATTTTTTCCTGAGGAAGGTCAGATTAAGAAAGAAACAAGTTACAGACAACAGCTGTTAGAATGCTCAGCCTAACTGATGATGGAAGAGTGCTCATTAGCAAACAAATGTCTGAGGCAAGGATTTACACTATACTAACTCTGTCCTATTCTCAGACGAAAGCTTTGAACCCAGAAAAGGACAACCAAATTGACCGAGACAAGACAGAATGTGTCTCTGTGGAAACTTGAATAAAGTTCTTGTTTATATCTTAAGTTCTAGAAGACCTTTTGAAAACTATATTTAGAATCTCACATTCTTCACAAGCTGCAAAACAGAAAAATTTCTGTTCTCTTCAGCTCTGAATAAAAACGAAAGGTAATGCACACAGAAGTTAAAGATCAACCATTTAACACAAACTAAAACAGTAAAGTTACCTCTTCTCCTCTCTTTGATGGGCAAACAAAAGTGATTGTCACTGCTGGGTTATGGCCTAGGCAGAAGTCTGGCTTTTCTTCATCACTATATATTTTCTCATAACTCAATACCAGCCTAGAAACAGAAAACGGCAAACCAAAAATACAATTAAGACAGAATTAATCTCTTTCCATTCTGCCCCCAGAATTAAGAGTAAGATCAACTCATAAGCAAATTGACTGAAGCAAGGCAACTGGAAGAGATCAGACAAGGCAGGAGGAGGAGAATGAAACATGGTAACTATGTGACAGGGAGAAACAACTGGCAAGATTACTTGGATGAGAGAACAAAGAGATCAACACAACCTCTTAACTAAGCATTACTGTTCTACACAGTCAAAGAGGCAGAAGACAACAGCCTGCAGATGGGTGACAGTCTGGCTTCAGATCAGCCACACCTCTAACTTGCCTCTCTACAACTCTAGGACACAGATATACAATCATCTTACTCCCTTCTCAGGCCATCCTAGTCTGAGCACATACAATGAATCTTCCTCAAGCAACGAGATCTTCTGTCCTAGCAAGGATAAGATAAAGTTTTCTCACCGAGCACTTTTTATAGTGTACTGTCTGCACTTTAATATGAGAACAAGGCTGTGCTTCCTCATATGTATACTTCTGCCTTGGTACAGAACACCTCAGCCACTTGTTTCATGCTGAGGGAAAAGCCCTGCAATGAGGGACTAACAACTTCATTGGTAAACTAAAAGAAAACCTTCACCCTTATCACTGACAGGCCAGAACTGTTGGCCTCCCTGTTATTAGCCTGGTTTATTCTGCTTGTTTTCTTCAGCTTTTATCGGAGGTAAAATGTGTACTGCAGAAGTCAACAGGGTACTATGACTCTACAGACAAGGTAAGCAGGCTCACATGATCTGAAGCTAGAAAGATCAGCATGTTAAGTAAGTCCTTTCTTGGGGGGTGGGGGGGTCGTTTGAGGTGTTTTTTTGTTGTTTTGGGGGTTTTGTTAATTTTTGTTGCTGTTGGGGGGGCAGGAGGTGTTGTTGTTTTGGTTTGTTTGGTTTTTTTTTTTCTTTAAAGCTAATCTTCTAGCACAAAAGGCAGCAAATAGAACAGAGGCAGCTCTGCCACCACCAGGAATGATAAGCCTTGCATTGCCTATCTATTTCTTCTGTTACGAACTCATTAATGCAAAAATACAGATGGACAACATCTGGCCCTATTCTCAACTTTTAAAGCACTCCTGGGCAGTACAGGGAGCCAAATACAAAGCATAAACCCACAGACAGCCAAGAGCATTTACCCTGTGGACCCTCAGTAGGAAGATGGAGTCGTATCTCACTCTTCAGTTTGTGGGCAGAGAGCACCAATCAGTCCTTGCTTTTGAGGATTTTGCAATTTTGTAAAAAGGAGCCTCTCACAATGAAGAAGAAAATTTGATCTGTTACAGCAGTATAACAGGATGCCTGAAAAAGACTCTGCTCTGCCAGTATTTGAAGAATTTTTTCTGCCAATGCTTCAGAATTGAAGTGGTATTGATGTTAAGTTTTAGAATACTCATCTGTTACCAAGACTGATTTTTCCATCCCAGATGACTGAGAGGTATTCACAGAAGTATCAAAACAAAATTACATACCTGTCTTTGTCATGAAGCTTCAGCTGTTCCTGTGGATGGCCAACATCATATGCATGACCTTCGTGTAACAAGCAAGCAGCACTACCAGCAGGGCAGTTTCTGGTCTCGCCATTTGAACTTCCTGTTACAGAATATAGAAAAATGGAGCATAGGAGTCAAGTTTCTAAGCCCTGCTTTACCTGAAGTATCTTGCCATTTTATCTGTGGGCTCACTTACCCATTTCCAAAAATACCTTTAAAACTGGTTACATTAAAATGTGAAATCGACAAGACCAAACCTGAAGTGCTTGTGATAGTTCATGCTGTCCTCCTTTTGAACAGTAAATGAATCCTTCCTGCCAAAGTAGCTGCATCTACATAGCAGTTGCTAGTACAGCTGCTGGACGCGTAGTGCTTTGAGAAATTCTAGAAAACTGTGCCAAATAGGGCTTTTTTTCCCCCCCACAACACCAAAATGACAGCAAGTAATGGGTAACCTCTCCTCACAGGGAAGGGTTTTTCCCCTCCTTTGTTTCTTATAAACCATCTTATTCAAATCTGCCAGCAAAAAGTTTCAGAATAGTGGGATTTTTAAAACAGACCTGCCACTAAAAGTGGAAGTATTAAACTCTTAACAGGGGATCAAAATACATATTTAACTGCAGAGTAAAAAAACACAACAGCAGTATATAGCCTAACTAGTCTTTTCAGCAAGTCTCAAATGAGTGATTTTGCTGGTTTAATTCCTTAACATAGATAGCTCCCAACTGACATCAAAGTGCTAGCTATGCACCATTACTTACCCAAGCACATAAACACTTTTAGATGCATCTCAGGACATCCACTTGGAACTAAGCAACAGCCTGAACTGGAGTCCAAAGCAATAAATTTTGAGCACAATAAATCCTATGAACCATCTTAGTCCTATGTGGACCAAGCAGACAGAAGCAGCTACAAGACAAACTGAGCTCTTACACTCTGACCAGTTTAAGTCAACTTTTCTAACAGTACTTGCCCATGCAGAAAGGGCCTATCTCTGAACCCCTCAGTAGTTGAGGGGTAAGACTTGACTTCAAAGAAAACAGCCTTCAAATCATTAAAAGTAGCTTGAAACAATAGAGAAAGTCCTAACATACTAATCTTTGGTTACAGGACACTCTCAGTTGAAGCACTGGAAAAGAACCACACTAATTATAAATTCATACACTGACAGGTGACACAAGCAAGTGTTCATACCTAAATCCCTGCAGATATTTATAAACAAGGAATCATCATCAGAATCATCCACCAAGTAGTGCCCTGAAACTTGGATGAGAGGATTCAAGTCATGTTTCTTCAGATCTTCATCAAATACATAGCAAGGTACCTAGAACAGTAACAAAAAATTACATGCAATCCATGCTACACGAGGAGGGAGAAGTTAACAAACAAGCATATATAAAGCCAAGTTAGTATGTGGAAAAGGTTTTTAGTACTGGCAGCTCAAATACTTAAAGCTAGACATGCTAAAATGAAGAATCCAAAGTTAGACTGTTCTGCTCTAGCTTTTAGAAGAGTTTTAGTATCAACAGCCACCCAGATGACAAAAGAAGTTTAAGAGTTATGTAAAATTCTCAGCTCCACCAACTTCCAAGAGATGCTTTATATGCCTATGAAAAGGTTAGGTTTATGGAGGTTGTTGGGATTTATTTAGGGTCAAGGCAGGTGGTTAGAGTAAAATCATCAAATGTGTGAAGAATAACTTCTGCATTGATAGTACACAGATTACCTCTTTCACAGGTTTAAACAAGTCTCTCTTGCAAGCCACAAAGGTCCTCCATTCAAAATAGTGCACACACTCTGTTGCTGTTACAAATTCAGGGGTACCCTATTTAAAGGAGATAAAATAATTGCTTGAAAAATAGACCTCAGTTTTATTTTAATTCTGCAGAGAGCAAGAAGTTCATTCAAGAGATTAAGAAAAACAGAAGAGAGCATGTCACAGAACAAGGGTGTACAGTTTCTTAATAGCACCTTGTTAACAGCAAGTTTATTTAACAGCTTTGTTGGTAAATGCGGGAAGATGCAGGGTGCCAATTCCTTCTTTGCCAACATGTGCCAGTTCTAACATACAGTATTACGCTACATCTCTTAGAATTGCTTACTATGCTAGATGATATTGGCAGAAGCACCAGTCACATCCGATTACTAGAAAGGAAAACACCAATATAAATACATATAAATAGGTGAACAGCAAAGCAATGTACCGTTTACCAGTTTTCTCTCTTTTATCCTACAAAGAGGATTGAATCTTCTTTTGCTCAGAAAGAATACCTCTGATCTCATCTACTTATTTTTATAGGCTCATGTTACACATTTGTACCTATTTCAAGATGGGGTTCTAGCACAGTTCAGGGCTGGATGTTCAGCTGAATGTCTCTAATTGGAGAAAGATGACAATCAGATCTCTCCATTCTCCCTCCAACATCTCAGCTAGAAGCCCTTTACCATATTTAAACTGATTCCCTCCCCGCTAATGCTGCCATAAAAGTGTTGAAACAAGTTGTTCCAGATGCTATTACAAAACTCTTTTAATAGGTGTTAGAACTACACTAACTAGAAGTTTGAAGATCATTATGATCTGGTGTTACAACTGGAGTTGAGCAATAATTTTTAATTTAGTTTAAGGAGTCATCTGCTGAAACAGAACTGGAAGCATTTAAATCTCTTCTGTGCTGGCACTTTGAATTGGCTTGATTTCCAAGTGGGGCAGTGCAACAGCATCAGCAGTGCCAACAACAGCAGTAATAAGTATTTATCTCTGACAAATATGTAAACTGATCACAGTCTGTACAGAAGACTAAGCTGTGGTATCAGTTAAGTGTGTGGAAGGTGTAACTCCAAAAGCACATGGAGGTGAACTGCATATACACACACCCCTAAGAACTTTTGGGGGATCTCCATTCACTCTTTACATGAAGAACTGCTCTCCCAGAAGCCCAGACGGACATGTTAGCACTCTTAGTTCAACTATGTACAGACAAAACCTAACACTTACTACTGCCAGCTACATTGACCCATAACATAGGTCAGTCATTTTCTTCAATGTTGTTCTATTACACATGCTGGGGCCACAGCCTGGGCACAGCTGACATTTAAACAATAGCTCTCATTGTTACAGCACCCTGCACGCTGTTGACTCTTCCATATTATGCTATTAAAATAATACAGTACAATCCCTGTAAAAACATCATAGACCCAGAAGAACCCGTGATGAGAGCCAAGTTGCATATCTGCAATTATTTTCTACCTTAAGCTATGAAGCTCGGTAATTAGTACAACCATGAGTACAGCAAGTCTCCTTAAAAAGCAAATCAGAAGTCCATGCCATTTTCATAGAAGATAAGAACACACGATTTAGACTTACTAGTGTTTTCCCACACAGGAAGTTAATGTTGCTTTGAATAAGGTGCTGATTGCCTTGCTGCGAGCAGGCATTTGTAGTGTTGAGTTCCAGAAGAGTTTCAGAACCTTTTGGCAAGCTTAAGTCACCTAGGGGTTTTTGGTTGTTGGGTTTTTTTTTAAAAAAAAAGAGAAAAGAAAAGAGGAGTTATACTACAGCACCTTCACAGAAGCTCGACAGACAGGCTTTAATTTCAAGCATGGAGCAGCACAAGACTTATCAACTTGAAGACAGTGTTTGAACAGAGTACAACTGAAGACATTTATACAAATAGCATCAGTATAATATGAGAGAGAGTCTATAGAATGGTTTGGCTTGGAGGGCACCATTAAAGGTCATCTAGTCCAACACCCCTGCAATGAGTAGGGACATCTTTAACTTGATCATATTGCTCAGAGCTCCGTCCAACCTGACCTTGAATGTTTCCAGGCACGTGGCATCCACAATCTCTCTGGACAACCTGTTCCAGTGTTTCACCACCCTCATCATAAAAAAATTCTTACTTATGTCCAATCTAAATCTACCATCTTTTAGTTTAAAACCATTACTCCTTGTCCTAAAGCTAAAGGCCCTACTAAAAAGTCTGTCCCCACCTTTCTTTAAAACCCCCTTTAAGTATTGAAAGGTCACAATAAGGTCTCCCCAGAGCCTCCTCATCTCCAAGCTGAACAACCCCAGTTCTCTCAGCCTGTCCTCACAGCAGAGGTGTTCCAGCCCTCTGGACCCACTGCAACAGCTTCATGTCTTTCCTGTTCTGAGGGCTCCAGAGATGTTGTCCCACCTTAAAAACAGAATGGAAGCTTGATCACACAGCACCCCCTCGGTAGCTCAAGGCTCTTCTCTTCATGCTACATATGCTCAGACTAACTGCATTGCAGGAAGGCACATTAAGATGCTTGCACCTAAGCAGCCATTCACAGCATTCCCTGTATAACCCTCTGCCTTCTCAAGGGAAGGTAAGAGTGGTAACATGTCAGCACAGAACAGCAGCATAAACTAAACCTGCACACGCATACATGTGCACAGGATGCATGTCAGGCTGAGAACACGCAACAGTGATGCCTATTATGACCACTCTGGATCAGTGCTACATTTCAGGCACCCAGATGCTGTCAGTCATTACTGTCATTTACATTTCCTGACACTCTTGTTATCAAAAAGTTATCTTCATGTTTGAAGACTTCCAGCACTGATGCTGGCAAAGCTGCCATGCAGCCCTCTCAAACCTAGTGCTATTTCTCACATCACTGCTTAGAAGATGCTGGCAGTGTCCTCTTTTCTTCCTTAGATTAGCAGAAGGAAGCCAACACAACTTCACACGCAAGAGCTGTGCACAGTATCAATATGCACACATGATTCTTCAGTTATAAATGAATACAGTTATAAGAACCAACTCAGCAGAGAACTTATGGCAGCACCATCTGGGCACTTACCTCAGTGCTCTAAAAGCATTAGTTTCCTCTCAACTCTAAGAACATACTACATGGCACTAAAAGGCACTTGTGAGCTGATTCCAATTTCCTCAGTTGAAGTGATACTCAAGAAAAATAAAGTTAAGCCAGCACATCTTGTTTACTACAGGCCAACATGCATGCTCTTTTCCCCACTGCATGCTTAGAACTCGTTTGGGAACTTGCCAGAAGTTTTGGCAAGCATCTCTTCAGTGGCACATAACTTGTCTGAAGTGCCAGGGCCTGAGTTGTGGGCCCCAAGGTGGAGTTGGCCTATGAATGAGTCACAACCTAGCAGAATGTTTTGTTTTTCCTGTTAGCTTCATGTTCCAGAGGCAGAACCTGGCCCACCTGTGTCTCTGCCCTCACTCAGGTGGTCATGGTTGGGGTGGTGGGCGAGGCCAGGGCTATTTTAACCAGGAGCTGATTAGTTGGAAGAGCTTCCTGTTGTGTGTGTGTGTGTGGCTTCTATTGGGGCTGGTTGTGTCTTGCTGAGCTCTCTTGGTGGTGCCCTTCCATGTGAAGGGCCACTGAGGGAGCCATCTCTGTCTGTTGTGTCCAGCAGGTGATGACTGTCTGAAAGAAGCCTTCTGAGGGGCTGTTGCTGAGTTCACTGTTGGCCTGTGTGATCAGGCAACTGATGGCAGCATAAAATGATGATGGATGAACCAGCAGAATATATATAGGGGGGTAAAGACTAAAATTCCCATATTTTTCTGCTCTTAAGATGCTTCTCTCACCTGAATACTTACCTGGAGAAGCAAGACTCCAGTTTTTCTTTTGCACATTTAAAACTGGATCATGATTAAATGCTAAATCTTACTGGAAGGAACAACTGAGGATCTGCGTTTTACACTGTTTGCAGAGGTCAGAAGCAATCAATGTCGAAGTCAGTGGTAGGACAACTATGTTACATAAGACGTTAAATGCCTAAAATAACACTATCACAAGGACTCCGTAAAACTGTTGTAGAGAAAAAAGCTATATAAAGATGAGGCATTATTTATTTACTATGTTGATTCCACTTGATTTTTCCTCAATTCATTTAAAAAATTAGGACAAGAAGGCAAGTGCAAGAAAAAAGCAATCCAAGCCACCTACTCCGCAGTCCTTCAGAGGAAGCTGTTTCTCTCCTTTGTCAAGACTCATGTTTTGTGTTCATTCCTCATTGAATGGACAATTGTAAGGAAACAGGACCTAACCCAGAGCTATAATATAGTGCTGAAATTGGTGCCTGAATGTGCTTGCAAGTAGTATAGCTTTCACTACAGAGTTATTCTGCCTAAAGAAAGCTGAAGATGAGGTACAATATTACACCTAATAAAGATCTAATAAAGTTGTGCCATTCAGGGCACATTCATGGGTCTGTTTTGTTATACCAGCCCAGGACATCCTCATAGCAAATACTCAGCAGGAGAGTTGGACAGAAGTATGAAAACAGAGCAATTTGCCATGCCCAGTAGCATTAACCAGCATTTCTGCTGGGAAGTGGATCTCTCTTCCTCCTCACAAAGAATTAGCCATTTGAATAACCTCACAGCTTGCTTTGATTTTCACTCTTACTGCTTTTTGGCTTCCCTAATAGCACCATCTCAAAATTCAAATTCATGATTGGTGCACCTCTAAAAAGCTCACATCTTTAAGTAGGCCAAGACAGCCAAAGGTAAAGGACGTGGCAATCACAGCAGGACTTTTCATACTCCATAGGAAGAAAAAGGGAGATGCCTTTCTCTTTTCAGTTACTAACACCCTGACTGGATTTGACTGAGATCTCTGATTCCTCAGCCTCCTCACCTGTGTGGGACCCATGAGAAAGAAACTCAGCCCAAAGACACAGAAGTGTGCTTTTAATTCAAGGACTCCAGAATCTCTGTGGTCTTTGGGGAAAGCAAGTTTAAGGGTTAATTTCTGCATAGCTGCTGGAGTGGTCAATGGAACGTAGAAACTTATGTGGATATATTTTGCTTAGTAGCTTTCCAGTGCTCCCAACAAAGTAAAGGAGAAATAGCACAAAAGCAAGATGAGTGCTTGTGACTCACAAAATTTAATATTCCTCAATGCAAAGACAAAGCAGAAAATTTAAAAAAAAAAAGAAAAAGAAAAGAGAAGAAATTATAGTTTTTCTATTGAAAGTCATGGAAAAAACACAAAGACCATGGTTTAAAGAAACAAACAAAACCCAAAAAGGTAATTTAGAGTAAAGTAATTGTAAGATATCTAATAACTGGAGTTGTCTCATCTCCTTTAGATGTATGCAGTAGATATATTTTCAGTAACCAGAGCTGCAAGGTTGGTCAGTCTTTCTGGAATCAACAAGGAGTAGGCACTTTAAAGATGCACTTGATTGAACACATTTTGGATCTCTACCATGGGACTAGCTAAATCTTCCTACATTTTACCAGATGAATTCCAAACTGCAAATCTTTTGCAAAGGTTCCAACCAAAAATTTGGAATGAGAAAATGTGTTGGAAGAACAGCCTTCCCCACAAAATGCCATTGTTTTCTTTGCACTGATTCCAAAAACAAACAAGCATTTTAAAAAAAGCCGGTAATGGGCTGAATTATCCTCTGAAACAAGAAAGAGCATCAGTCAGACCAGCCTTCCTGCATGCCAAGCATGCGCAGAGCGATACAGCCAATCCCAAAGGAAGGTAACTGGGTGACAAAATTTTGAGAGAATATTGGGCATACAATACATGTTTCTCATTTCCAGAACCTGACATTAATCTACTGTGAGTCATCTGGAAGAAATAATCTTCTGTGCAATAAGATGAACTTCATATTGTTTTGCTTATTGTGATATTTTCTTTATGACAATATTGGTCTCAGTTTGTTTATTTTTTTTTTATTTCTGGAAAACAGACAAAATGAAAAAGAAGTGAACTTCTTGCCGGAACACACTTGAATTGTTATGAGACAGTCAGACTCAAAAAGGTATTTAGGATGAAAACCATCTGCACTAGTGTAGGTCCCAAGGGGTTAGATTCAGTTTGAAGATCAAGACATTTAGGTGCCTTCATGCAGGTGTTCAGGTGAGTGTTGGTTGTCTGACCTCTCTCACTGGACACAGTGCTCAAGGTGCAGTCTCGTGAATGTGAGTACAGGGGCACAATCACCTCCCTACTCCTGCTGGTCACACCATTTCTAACACAACCCGGGATGCTGTTGGCCTTCTTGGCCACCTGGGCACACTGGTGGCTCATGTTCAGCTGGCAGTCAACCAACACCCCCAGGGCCTTTTCCACCAGGCAACTTCCCAGCCACTCTTCCCGGAGCAGGGGAAACTTGCTTGAAAAAATGAGCAACATGTCTCGCGATGAGCCCATCACTCAAGGAGACAAGACTTCTAAGTGTTGAACATGGGTAAAACAGCCCTTCAATCCAAAAGAACTGTAGTTCACTATCCTGAAAAAAGCCACTCTACTCTAAAGCAGTGATTTGAATTTGAATACATCTTTAAACTAGTACTTATTTTCTTTTCCCTTTTAGCCATGTACTAAAGTGTAAATAGTGGTATCTGGAAGAAAAAAAAATTACACTGAGAGATACTGAGAACAAGAGTTAAAGTAAATTGATAGGAATTATCTTCTGTAAGCGTGAACATTACTGGTTTTCTGCCTTTCAGCGTGAACAAGGAAAAGTGTTGTTGGGTATTTAAGGTTTCTCTCAAGCCAAAAAATGCTGGCTTCAGAGTGTGCGAGCAGCTCAGGAGTATTCAAATATTATGCAGAAACTCAAACAAAACATGAATCACATAAATTTGGAACGGCATTTCTGTGGCCTATCATCCAAAGCTGAGGTTATACCATCTATTTTCTTGCTTAGCTCATTTTTAGCCACCAGGTGTTGCCCTCTTGATGACATCATCTTGCTGAGCTGAAGACCTAGCATGTCTATTCAACACATTTTCCTGGCAGCGTAGGAATTCACAAAGATGGACAATTACTTTGACCTTACTGTAGTAACGGAAAATATATCAAAAGTATCGATTCAACTGATTTCCTATTATAGTTCAAGGGAATGAGCCAACTACAGCAGGAGTTTTTAACTGCAGTAATAGACAGTACCATGTGTTCTAGTACTGGATAAAAGCATTACCTGTAGTGGTGCTTGAGTGCCCATCCTGCTAGATGCAATCAATAGCAAACTTGTTACTATTTTAACAGAATCCACAAAGATTGTGTCACATTCTGAGTCCTTTAAAACTATTCGCTATCCAAGCCACAAAGCAATTCAAGGAAGAACCGCGCTGTAGAAGTGCACCTAGGAAAAACCAGAGACAAGAATCACTATAAGCATGGTCTCCAGCTGTGCAAGGGTAAAGACAGATCACAAGAGGTGTTGGCACCTGTGCCTGGATGCAGACCACTGTTCTGCAGTCCAAATAAAATGAGATAAAGACTTCTATTACTCAGTTATTGGTGGATAAGGAGGTAAACAGACAATGAATTCTAGCTGGTATATAAGCTTTTGAAACCCTAATCCTAAAATTTGAACAAAATGTTATTCAAATCCCACCAGAAAGTTCATTGGCATTTAGATGTCAGAGTGGAAAGAAGGGAAGAATCCTGGAAGAACAAAGTGACATAGAAACACCTTAAGATATTAATTAAAATATTTAATAATAAAATTAAATAAGATAGAAATGCCTTGTTAGGCTGCAGCAGAATCAGAAAATAATGACATTTCAGGAGCATAGTAGTGAAACAAGATGCTTAGCATGGGAGAGACTCTTTATCATAATGATAAAATATCATACATTCCCCATCAATTGACTTCAATTAATTGGATTTCAGGGGTACCATTAAAACCAATTTTATGATAATACTTTTGGCACTCTGAAGTACCCCAAAATAAATTTTTAAAAATCAGTAAAGATGTAGAAATATGTATTGCTTCTTTGCTGTTAAGAATTAAAAGCTGTATCAGACCATCTGTCAAGAAGAAAAAAAAGGAACAGACTTAGGTAAGGTTTGAAATAATGTTACATGAGAGACATAACAGCAGATTGAAAGGTCAAAAGTCCTCCTCAGCACTGTTTCTTGAAGAGAAAGCACACCAGTTCCAGTAGTCAGTGGTAGTCTAATGGAGTGAGGCAGATGATATCATACTTTGCCACCTTTGCCCTCTTTAAATGAGCAAGTATCCATTCATTGGTTGATGGAAATAGCCTTTGCCATAAATCAGTGATGCAAACTTGGCTCCCACTTGCGTTTTTTGCATCGTCAGATGGTTGTATCATCAGTTCCTCACCTTTCAGTGAGGTTCTGAAAGACAGGAATATTTTGTTAAACCATAACGAAGTAAGAAGAGGCAAAAGAAAACAGCCTCAGGTTGTGCCAGTGGAAGTTTAGATTGGATATTAGGAAAAATTTCTTTACTGAAAGGGTTTTCAAGGATGGGAACAGGATCCCCAGGGCAGTGGTGGAGTCCCCATCCCTAGAGAGATTTAAAAGACATGTAGATGTGGTGCTGAGGGACATCAATTAGTGGTGACCTGGCAGTGCTGGGTTAATGGTTGGATTTGATGATCCTGAAGGTCTCTTCCAACCAGAATAATTCTATGATTCTATCAAGACTTGAGTGCTACCTCCCTTCCTAAGTTATCAAGTGTTAGGAATATTTACATGAAAGGTGGGTGTTCACAAACCTACAGGCAGAAGAAAGAAGCTTTATCTCCCACCTCCCATAACTAATGAAATAAAATCAACATCTCACACCAGTGTCCTAGCCAAAACATCTCCTTTCTTCTCAGACTGAGAACTTTTCTTGAAATTACGAATTAACTGAACTCTTTGCATTGACTTATTAATCAGAAGAGGAAGATTGTTTTGCTATATTTTGTGCTGAATTCCTTGGAGAACACATATTGGATGAATCACTCAAAACAGATGTTTGGAGAAAAGCCCATCCTGCAGCTCTATGCTGGTTATAGGAGTGAGAAAAACAAATCTGCTTGAGTATCACAAGAGTAGGACACTTGCAAGCCCAGTAAGTAGAAAAGATTAGGCCTCACCCTTGGACTTAAAGACTTAGATGGGATGGTAAGAGCTTGAGTCAGGATTTTTAAGATTTATTTATACTTTCACAAATATAACTCACACCTACATCCCACTTTAAAGAACCTACATGCTTTTGTAAATCCAGTCACAAAAAAATAGAAGGATTTGAAAAGACCTTGTTATTTACATACTTAAACTTTTACACATTTACAAATCTTGTCCAAAGACTTACCCTGTTCCTCTGGATACATGCAATCTGTATGAAAAAAAAATTAGGTTTCTGTTGGTTGAGCAGGCAATACCATCTGTTTTCAGCAAGCTCAGTTAGCAATAAGCCCATAATGTAGCAATGTAATTTGGGGTGAGTTACTCTGTCATTAAGATCACAGAATGACAGAATAACAGGAGTTGGACAGAACATCTGGAGATCATCTAGTCCAACCCCCTTGCCAAAGCAGGTTCACCTGGAACAGGTAAATAATAAAAAAAATATAAGATACAATCAACATAGTAACCAACATAGCACAATTTGACCAAACAAGCATAACGTAATTCAGTAGTTACATAGTAAAAAGTGTACATTCAAGAGCAGGTGGAAAAAAAAAAGGATTTTTAAATGGCAATTTCATTAGTGCATTTGATTAAAACCAAAAGGTTGTCAAATGAACAACCTCTCTTCTCTTGGTCATGTTAAAACAACCTTTATGGGCAGTCATTTTCAGAGAATCATAGAATACTAGGTTGGAAGGGATCTCAGGGATCATCTAGTCCAACTTGTATCTTATCAGAATAAGTAAGGAGGAGTGGAGGAAAGGCTATAACCAAGAAGGATATCAAGGTTAAAGCATTAACAGGATAGAATTTTTTTCTAAAACAACTTCCTTATGTCCACTTTTTTGGATGAAGTTGTCTTTTTTGCACAAAGTTGATCTATATACTGATTGGAACAGGTAATTCTAGAACGTGAGGGACTTCAGGCATACAAAAAAGTTGGGGTTTTTTGTCAATTTGTTCAGATTTTTCCCTTCATAATTAAGTACTAGTCGAACAGGAGTTAATTTAGGAAACTCCAATGGTATATGCTGTGCAGAAAATTAGATGAGATGACTTCCGTCATCCTTTTGATTTGATAATCTGTGAAAAGATTGTGCTATATACACACTGTGTTTGAAATAATCAAGCATATGAGATAACAGCAATTCAAAAAAATGTTCCAGCACTTCCTGAGGCTGGGAAATGAGAGCTCGTAATAGCATATGTTATCTGTCATACTATCTGGCATGTCAGATTTCTACACCCATCACGATTCGGTATATGTGTGTTTGGGAGCAGAGGAAAAAGTCTGATATGTCAGAGGTTTTCAAGCTGCTTCTCTTCCTCAGATACATATGTGGTAAGACAAAGTGCGTATGCTGTGAAGGTAGTGGGAAACAGCTGGAGTTACTGCCCAGCCTGCTTACACTGTCCTTAAGAGGAATATTCAGATGCAGTAAAACAGAAGGGAACCCATCCTGCAGACCCTAGAATAAAAATTTTTTAAAATATTAAAAAAGCCTCAGTTGCATTAATCATCCCTTCCCTAAAAAGAATCTGAGCACACTCTCACCTATTTTTTTTCCACGGCAGAAAAGAGGATCTCCAGATTTTCACAGCACCTACATACACTACCAAAATATTCTGTGAAATCAACCATCATACATTCTTTTTGCCCAAGGTGTCTGGAGAGGATGATGACCTTCTTTCCCATATTGGACTCAATCACATTTCAGATATTTTATGGAGAAACTCTTTGTAGTGTCCATGATAGTCTGAATTTCTGTATGAACATCCTCAGGCATCCTGGCTCTGAAGGGTTAATAGCTTCTGCTTGGTGAAAAACCTTCCTGCTGGGACCGAGTCCAGGTGAAGCACTGGTCACATTCCCATCCTACATTTGTTTGCCAATTGGCAGTCCCTTGTTCCTCTTGGTTTATAATTATGCCAGATCCTGGCAAAGCCTGTCTGTCAAAGGCTTTACCCCTTTGTTCTGTTGCACCAGCTGAAACTCCCCTAAAACTCAGACCACTTCTCTCCTCAGCACCCTGAGCAATTTTCCTGTGCACGGACAAATTATTCCCTGCTTGCTGTGTGAGTAGGAAAAAACAGATACCTGCAGTCTTTCCTAGTTACACTACTGTGGGCCCCCTCACCCACTCTCCCTTAAAACTTTTGATTTGAAGCCAGTTTAGATATTGATATGAGAGACTTCAGAATAGCTATGTAATGCCCAAAGTGAAACCATTCAGGTGTGTTTTTCTGGGCTTTCAGTCACTGTTTGCTCAGCAAGGGGCAATATTAGGGTATTTAATTTTCTGATAAAAATCCTACCGCATGTATTGGTAATAACAAGTAGGGTGGAGATGTAGCATGGGTCATAGCAAGTTCCTATGTGCATGTTCTCTGTCAATATTTGTCCATGTGTAAAGACAAATAAGTCATTAACATAGACTATTAGCCTAGTTCTGGGACAGTTTTAAAGTCATTAGGGCGATTTTAAGAGAAATAAAATCTTTCAGAGGTTGACAAAAAAATAAAAAGGAAATTAGAGATTTTGTGGGAATTGGAAATTTCATGCCTCCTGGTTATGCTCAAGAGAAATATTTTTCCCTTTGAGTCCCTAATGGCTCCTTTGTGTCCAAAGATGGATGCTATCAGGATGGGGAATCTTAACACCAACTCCAGCACCTATTTTAGCATCATTTAGTAGTTAATCCCCCAAATAAGCTCTTCCTGTTTGTGCTCCACGGTGTTCAGTCGACCTATTTGTACTAACTAAATAAGGACCATTACTTTTAAATTTATCGGTGTTGCTATAGCTACTAGACTGTGTATTCCAGCTAATATTTTCAAGATATGAATAACAAAGATATACTGTTTACAGTGTTTGCCATTATCATCACAATAAATTCACTCACCATACCATATAGTCATACAGCAATTTGTAGATAGGAATTATTTAAATTTAGTGGCACTTATTTTATCCTTTAGGGTGGAGAACAGCACTGGATGACTTTCTAGGTGTTTTCTGTAGTCAAGGGTGAGAGATGATTGTCTCTAGAAAGTGTTTCACAGAACCTCAACTGCTAGCTGGGTAGAGAAAGTCAAGGATTATTCTAAATTAAGTGTGAAATGAGAGTAAAGACAGGTGATATGAATAGTCCCTTTGCCCAGGTGGATATAGTGGATTGGAGACATCAGGAAAACTGCTTGAGAAACCTAAGTGGATGTTAAGTAGTTACACAGGAGATCATTTGAGAAGCCTGAGTGGACAGAGGAAGTAGGTATTTTCTATACCATGAAAACACAGACCTCTTAAAAGCTTTCAAACAGGTGGGAGCATGGGGACTTGCCTGTTCTTCCGAATTATGTTCTACCTCATGTTTCATAGCAGATGCCCACACTGATGTCCTCTCTCTATATATATCTATGCAACATGATTCCCCCTCACACACATCTAAATAAATGTCTGCTGGCACAGACCATCATATTATACCTGTCATTTTCTGATGAAATTCTTTAGAAACTGAACATTTTAGCAGCCCGTTTTCTGGGTCCTCCAGTGACTATATGTTACATGCTTTAATTTTAGTTCAAAAGAGTAAAATTTTAATGATTCAGATCCATGGGCTCTCCTTGCAGCATTCTGTCACAGACATTGCCACTTCTCACAGGTAGTCTGTTAGGTGTTAATTACACTCCGTCTTCACTCCGGATATTAAAGCATTGCTAATTTGTTTGAAATGCTGACAAGGAGATCTCTATAGACTTTAGCTTGATAACGTCATAATTTTCCAAGAGTTCAACAGAGCAGCTATTTATTGTCTTGGTTTTCTACAGTAGCACTTAAGTAAACTTTGTAGAGCAAAGTGTATGTTAGCTCTTCAGTAGCTGAGGCACAGTAGGATAAAGCTCAACCCTACTGCTGGCTAGAGGTGTTCCTTTTAAACAGAATGGTTTCTGGAATTGAGGGAACATATGTGGGAGTTGTTATCTCTAACAACTAAGAGATAAAAAACACAGTCATTGTGTGTGCAGGTATATATGAATGCCAACAACTTGCGAGTGCAGCCCGGAAAGCCAAGTGTATCCTGGGCTGCCTCAAAAGCAGCATGGCCAGCAGGTCAAGGGAGGTGATTCTGCTCCTCTACTCCACTCTCATGAGACCCTACCTGAAGCACTGCATCCAGCTCTGGAGACCCCAGCACAAGAAGGGCATGGATCTGTTGAAGTGGGTTCAGAGGAGGGCCATGAAGATCATCAGAGGGCTGGAACATGAGGCTCCTACAAGGACAGGCTGAGAGATCTGGGTTGTCCAGCCTAAAGAAGAAAAGCTATGAGGGTAATGAGTAACTGGGACAGGTTGTCCAGGGAAGTTGTGAATGCTTACAAGGCTTTTGAGCAACCTGGTCTAGTGGGAGGTGTCACTGCCCATAGCAGGGGTTTTGGAACTTGGTGATCTTCAAGTTCCCTTCCAGCCCAAACCTTTCTATGATATAATTTTATGTGCATAACATTATATATAAACTAGACTATAGCTTTATGATTCTGGTGATTTTTTAATGGTGTTTTAACTAGAGGACAATGGCTAATATTCCTCTATGAGGAACTGAAACGACATTAGAGTGATTTTCTTCAGAATGTTTTGGTTGTTGCTAGAGGGAGTGGGAAGTCTGGCAGGATATCTACATTTCATTTCCATACCATACACCCAAATACCTTTGAACCTTAACTGTTCATTCACTAGAGGAAAATCATACAGTCTACTGCACAGAACAGGTAGTGTGCAGCCGCACAACCACCATGCTAAAAAATGTCTTCTTACCTGCAGGAAGTCTAGTGTCACTTTGATTCTATTTAGGACAGCACTGTCTAAAAAGTGACTGCTTCTATCCAAAATGCTGGGGTTTTTTTTTCTGCAGGAAATGGGAAACAACTTTCAATGAAGGAAAAGCAGTCCAGAAAGCTGAGTTTCTCCTCTCACACCTCTCACAGAGGCATGTTGCAGCTACTATTACTACCACTCCCATGTCAGGTTGATTTAGGAAGGACTGGAGGCATGCTTCATCATGAACATGATAGTCAAGGGCAGTGGGGAGATCTATTCCAAAATTGCTCCCTAGCTTGCAGAGGTACCATAACCAGACCAGAGCAGAAGAGAAAGAAGTTATTTCATTTGTAAATAGAGAATATTTAAAGATTCCCCACTTAGAGCAAGGTCACTTCAGTCCTACATACCTCATAGGAAGCCCACAACTGTCTATCATACAGAGGGTGGATGAAGAAAAGGTGAAAGGGAATCTCAGTAAAAAGAAAGATTTGGTGATACTCTTCAAAAGCTGCCATCTCATGGTTTCAGAAGTTGCACTTTATTGATCAGCAGTCAGGAATTTGCTTGTTCATTCCTCCCACATCTCACAGAGCTTCCACACAGATAATAATTAAATATGAAGTTTAATAGAATTAAAGCCAAACTGATGCCTCTCTGCAGAGCTACTCATCTTGTTTAGTTATGCCCCTGGAGTGTAAATAATATAAGCAGATCAAGGACAGCCATCACAGTGAAATACGGGCAGAGGGATTGGCTTCAGAAGAAGATTTAATTTCTGTGCTTAATTATTAAACTGGATTTAGATTTAAATTTCAAGAAATGTGATCTGTTTCCCAAGGGTTAAAGAAGGCATTTACAGACCTCAGTGCTTTTCTTATTCTCAGGTATTTTTGCTATTTGGCTTCAAATAAATTGCAAAGGTGAGATTAATCATAATTGACTTCAGATATCTTCAGTGATGACATTTGCAGCGGAACTAGTCACACTGAGTTCCCCTTATATGTTTATCATTGAGGTGCAAATCAGCTAATGTGCATTAGCTCTCTACCTTTCTATGAGATGAGCTCTGCTCTTCAAGCTCCTTTTGCTCTCTGCTCACAATAAGTAGATCCAAGTGAAATTGAGAATTGTCTGCCTTGCAGACATCTCTATTTGGTCAGCTGAATTTCATCCTCTGTCCTTAAATTATGCCTCTTCAAAGGAGGTTTAATAAATATAGCTGTAATTAATTGATGGCAAGTTCTACCCACGCTCTATTTTTCTATTGTGTCTCAACATGCTCTTTGTTGCTTTTTCTTCTATATGTCTCTTTATGCATGGAACATCCTTTCTGAATTAATGTGAGAGGTCACAGGCATTTCCCTTTCAATAAGTCCTTTCTGATATTTTGGTCTCAGGAAATTAACAAAAAGATACTCTGTGTAAAGTATTTTTTGTGATAAATAAACCATAAACTCCCACCTTCTAGAAGGACCGTCAAGATTTAGCACATTCATCTGTAACTAAATCTTGAATACATGATATTCACATTTATATTCATTGCCCTGAACATGACATTTATTTTCTGTATCTTGTTCCAGGCAAGGTCCTGATCCTGCTACTAGTTACACCTATGTTTAACTGTGCTTATGTGTGCAGCCCAAGCACCGCCAACAACCTGGTTCATAGGTTCTGCTTCTTATTCACTCTTCTAGTATGCAGAACATAATTACACCCTTTCCATCTTTAAATTAACAAGTGTTTTTCATTACTATCAAGGACAAAGATGCGTTGTAGAGTGTGATGTGCTGGATACACATGCAGAATTTCTGAGCACCCTACCACCAGCTCAGGCCCCTGGTTACTGGTTGTGCAGGAAACCAAAACAGTTGAACAGACTCCAGATTTCTCCCACATAAGAAACTGAGATGGGAAAACCATCAATAACACACATTTCTCAAGAAATAATAACAGATGAGATACAATTAATGTGCCTCTACTTGTTTATTGAGGTTTTATGATGATCTCACTGCTGTGCCATGACCATTCACATCATTTACAGTAGATACCAGGAACATGCATCACCTCTACACTGGGCTGCCCTTGGCAGCAAGGCAGATGAGTATGTCAGAGGGTGCCTCAACATAGCCTTGGGCCCTGGAGACTTCATCTCACCCAAATTTAGGTGTCTAAGGTTTAGATGTCAACAGCTGAGTAAATAACCTTGTGCAATCTTCCTAGTCATCAAAGATCTATAGATATTTT
Source organism: Coracias cyanogaster (assembly GCA_033124195.1). Taxonomy (NCBI): domain Eukaryota; kingdom Metazoa; phylum Chordata; class Aves; order Coraciiformes; family Coraciidae; genus Coracias; species Coracias cyanogaster. The sequence goes on along the minus strand of JAVSBS010013055.1, from coordinate 98,653 downwards.
AAAATAGGTCATCCACCCTGTTCCAGATACCCGCTTTAGGATGAGAGGATTTTCATCTTGGACTCTATTGCATATATTAAGTAGACTGTAAGGAAAGAGAAATTAATATTACAGTAAAAAGCTCAGGTGTAGTTCAGGTGGGCAGGACAAGCCTCCTACACACAGAATCTTTCCTCCAAGAGACTATTCAGTTGTCTCTTCCCACTTTATGCTTCTTCCTTGTGCTGAAGCAGAAGAACAGTGAGAAGTGTGGGAATTATGGTACCTAAAGGCCACATGCTGCTTTTAAATAACTACATAGATGTGAGTGCACAGAGTAACACATAATCCTCCCGGACGAATAGAGATGAATGGATCATTAAAACGTCATTAATTGCAACTGCTTGTAGCAAAGAGAAGATCAATTACTGATGTGCTGTAACACAGATCTTCCTTCTCTCTCTTGAAGTGCACATGCAGCTCCAGGAAATCTAGGCAAGTAGAAATTCATTATTTTTTTGTATTCTTTTCATGACCTTTGTGTTGATCACTGCTTCCAGTCAGAACTACTCTATTGACTCTCTTTAAATGTTTGCAATTGAAATAGCTTTTTAAGGCTGAAAGCTGGGAAAAAAATTGTTTATTCAGTTTTACTTACCTGAAAAGGATTCCTAGGTTGGAAAGACAGACTTGCAAGAAGACAGTGATAATAATAGCGTACCCTAAGGTACTCATTTTATCAGGATGTTTACAACAGAATGTAGGGGTGAAATGATTTGCACAAGTTCATCTGGACTGTCAGAACAACCAAAGGTAGAAATCCACTCTCCTGAGTCCTTGGCCTGAAGTTCTTCATCTGCTACATCATTCTGTACTTTTTTTTTTTTGCTTTTAAGTAACATATAGCACCTCTGGATATATTTAGGTTCCCTTGCACTTGTCATGTTGAGCTTTTGCTCTCAGCTAGCCTTCACTCACATCACACCACAGAGCCCCAAGCTATTTTATAATGAACTTCAGCCAGCTTGCTACAAATGCTACAGTTATGGTAGGGCAGGAGCTGAAACGTGGAGAAGACAGGTTATCTCAGCTATAGAAACTTTAGAGCTGTCAAGGGGTAGGAACTTGCATGTTGGATCCCAGGGAGGGGTTGAGGGAGCACAACGTGGCTAACAAACACATTGAGCACACTTCACTGAAATTTGCCCAATAGCTTAAACATATTCGGCATTCAAATTTCTACCTTCTTTCTAATGGACTATCCAGCCCGAGACCAACTTATCTCAGTTTGGCTATTTGGTGCTCTAGATGGCAATCCTGTGAAGGATAACACTGATGTCACATGTGGACTTGGCTTTGCTCTGGTGGGAAAGGCATGAGGTTGCTGAAGGGGGAATCCTCTGGATGAAACAGAAAAGTAGGGCACTCCGTGTTCTGAAGCCGTGGAAACTTTAGTTACTTTATTATTAGAATCACCTGGCCAAGCCCCCGAGGAACTTCTTTAGTCTGAATTCAATTTTACCACTAAAAAATGTAAGGATGAGGATAAGAAATGGAAAACTTGAAGCACTCAAGCACTCTGAAGGAAATTTTTGCCAGTGTTTGGTCTAAGTAAGAGACAAGAGTTTGTATTTTCTCAATAAAAGTTGCATTAAAGGAATATTTGCTGTTTTCAGTTAGACCGTCTATCCACCTAGGCATAATACAGCATTCCTTCTAAAATCAGGCCTCGAAGATAACTTGTGTTCAGAGACACTATGGATTGAAACGTCTAAGAAAAGCAGTCCTTTGTATAAGGATTTTGTTTTTAAACCACATCAAAAGATCACCTAAGTACACATTTAACAGCAGAGATACCACTCCTCATATTTTTATTAAATCTTTCCTGCTTGTGTCTTGTTAACCAGACAATTGTGCATGCAATAGTTTTGATCCACTTACTTTAGGGATAAGGACATAGTCCATACCCATCTGGCTGATCATCAAGGGCATTGCCTATATGCAAACATCTTTTAAAAATACTTTGGAGCTTCAGTATGGCAAGAAATGTTAAAAAAAACCACCAAAGCATCCTTATATTCACTGGTAATTCTTTGCATGAAGGAAAGAGTAAGGGCAATATGGAAAAAACCACCTGGCAGTGTGGTAGCTAAAAAAAAAAGCAGTAACTACTACAAGTAGTAGTAGAAGCACTACAAGAAGAAGACTGAAATGGAGATCAGCTTGTAAAAGTGGTGGGTTTTTTTGTTTGGTGTGTCTTTTTTTCAAGTAACTTTTAAAATATTCTAGATCTTCTTGGAATCTTGTGGGCTGTAACTAATAGATAAGCATGCTTTTGGGAAAGGAAATGACTAATCTTCTGAAAACCTTAAGATCAGTTGAACTGAGGACCTTGAAGAGACACATTCCTGTAGCAGAACATTTAATGGAGTATTTAAACATGATTTTGCTAGTGAAGGACATTTATTAGTCCTTATCATCACAGGGCTCTAGATATTGAAAATGGGAAATCAGTATGAATTCTCAGAGCAATAGTACTTTGCCATTCTATGGTTATGGAAAACATGCAACCAGGTTCTCCACTAATTTAAAGGACACTGGTCTATGTGCAGTGGTAGTTCTCAGGGTATATGAGAGCTTTTTATTTTTTCTGGTACAGGTCTTTCCTGTTTAGGCACTATGATTCTGCTGCTTAAGACCTATAAATGCTCCACATGTTCTCTGTTTTAAGATAATTCAATCCTGTATTTAAATCAGGGGGCAGGGTAACCTGAACTAGTTTCTCTGGTTATAAACAGACTTGTAGTTTGCAAACAGCCACCCTGACAGCAGTGTTTGCCAGTATAACCCTGATGTTTCCTCAAGTCTGCCAGTGGAGCTCTGCATGTCACTGTTCCCTGATCTACTAGAGCAAAAATATAAAGAGCAAAATGCTGGTCTTCTCTGGATCATTTCCTCTTAATTGAAACAGGATAAGGAGCACCCAGAGAACTAGGCCTGTTAAAAGATCTGAGGGCAAGAAAACCTCCAGAAAAGCAGATGCTGCTGCTGATAGAGGGATCATAGTGATCCTAACTCAGCCGTGAAAGGTTGGAGGTGAGGAGAAGAAACGAGAAAAGAAAGGACAGCAATCCATGACATCTGTAACACTACTGTATTTCCAAGCATACCTACTCTCATACTATTTCGTATTTATAGTGTTGAGTAGTGCTCCTAGATGTTTAGTTTAGTATTTTCTTCCTTTAATTCTTTCCATGTCTTGAGTTAAAGTATATGTTTTATTATGTTTTCCAGTTTCTTTATCATTTTGTCTAGAAATGTCTCCAGAGTACTTGTTCCAAGGGCTTGTGTTCTGAAATAAAATGCCAAACAAGGACTGTTGCAGTTCTCTAGCATTTCACGTGTCTTGGCTTGTAACCACTTTGGGATGTGGTTCAGTGGTCATGGTATTGTTGGGTTGACAGCTGGACTTGATGATCTTAGAGGTCTTTTCCAACCTTAATGATTCTATGGTTATTTTTAGCACACAGTTCTTCCATACTCATTGATTATAGTCACTGTAGTTGCTGGGATACATGTACAGGACACAGCTTTTATAGCCAACACATTATTTTTGACTTCATGAAACCTCTGGGAACAGAGGATGAGGATTTATCTACACACATATTGGATAATTACATAGATGATTAAACAGAAGCTACTGTAGAAGTATTTAGAATGCTTCCACTGTTTTCTTTGTGGTTTGGGACCACGATACTCCTACTGATGTTGCATTGAAGCCTCATATTCTTAAAAGTCTGTTTATTTCTGTCTCTGTGCTCCGCAACTTCTGAGTACAGCATGAGGTATTTACCAGTATGAATCTTGCTAACCATCCAACTCGTCCTCGTTACCCCATCCAGTTTTAGTTAGCATACATCTATCTTGTGTTCTCCCAGACGCAGAAATCTGTATCTGCATACCATTTCTGTCAGCGTGATTTATCTTCTTCAGCTTCAGCTGTTTTCTGCAATTTGGAAACCTATTAGGCAATATAAAGAAGGATGAACATTTGTAGACACATCCAGCAGCATGTTCGGTTTGCAGGCTGACCTAGCTCCTCTTTCCTAGCAAACAGATGAGGCATCTGGCTGACAGAGAGAGCAAGACAGTGATACAGACCGAACCCTGATCTGGTACCAAGTTATTAGCCCAAAACAGAGAAAAGATTTTTCAGATCTGGTGGAGATTCTAAGAAAGACTTTTAGGGCTCTTCCTTGTTACTGGGTATTGTTTCTGTCATGTTGATGGGCTACAGGCATTCTCTTATAATTTGTGTTACAGCTAGAAATGGGCAAGGATGGGGGTTTTTTTGGCAGACAGTAAAATGACTGAAAAGTGTAGTTGGGAGGAGAGGGATGAGACCCAGATAATTTCCCTAACGTCTAAAGAAGTGAAGGAAAGGTGAAACATTTGTTTAAAATCTAATATTTTGACATTTTGTGAGCTAAGCAATTATATTTGGTTTTAAAGCCATTATTTGTTTAGAAATACATCTTTTTAAAAAGGGTTAAATGATGCCTTTTTAATGTTCCATTTTAAGCTGCGTGTTTCATTCTGGGTGAACTCCAGCTGGCTGTTCATGGCTTTATTTATATTTCATTTATTTCACAACAAAGCATAAAATAAGTCTGTTCCTTCTCTCCTCTGCAGACAAGACAGATTAAGGGCTGAGAAAAAAAAATTACAACAAATTTGAAGACATTTAGGAGCTAGAGCAGTGAACATAACAAATTGATATACGCTTGACTATATATAACATCTACAGTATGGGTGTTTACTGAAATAGTCACCCTGGTCTCACTTTATAGTCAACAGAGGTCGAATCATCAAAAATAATCTTTCTAGAGAGTGGTGTATCTCTTTGTCAGGGAGACCTCTTACATAGGATGATTAGACCATCATCTCCCATTTCTCTCCAGTGACTACAAAGGGACAAGAGAAAACTCCTTTGACCGTAGAAAGGCATATCACCAAATTTTGAAGGTGAGATGTTGCTTCCACACTTCCCTCCAGCTGCCAAACCATCAGTGAGTAGTGAAATGAGGCATGACCAGATGATGAGGAATACCAGGTTGAATCCTGATAGGTAGGAGCAGGGTAGTTACTTTCTGTAAAGATACAGAAATAAGGCACAAGGTAATAAAGAAGCTATTAAGGAGAGAAAAAAACCAAAATCATAAGCTAATAAACACTATGTCGAGACACAGTAGGAAAGAGGATAATATCTCAATAACCATTGGAAACTCCAAAGCAGAGCTGAGAAACAGGTTTTGTCTTCTCTATGCTTTGCTATCTGATTCCTTCCACTGGATCAGATGTGCCTTGCAAAGTTATGTGGGAACCTGGCTCTACAGAGTAGAAATGGTTCATTTAGGGAAAGAAAAATCCCCATAATTAATAGAGAAATAGATTTTACAGGAAATCTTCCATCTTCTCCTGTGAGAGACTGTGTACCGGTCCAATGAACTGTTTTTATAAGATATGCGTTACGGTTCATTGTGAGTTTAAAGACAAAGTTTTGATTCCCTGTGATATAAATATATTTTCAGGAACTGTTTGCATGCTGATATTTTATGGGCTAAATATGTTAGAATGACTCACTGTGGAGATATTAGTTTCGTCAGACAGTAACTTTTAGAAACATTTAGTATTTCTTAGTCTCTAGTGAAAGTTGGCCCTTAAATGTCTCAGATGTGGAAATGGATTCATGTTTAATAATTGATGGTAAGTTCTAATAATTAAATATTAATTACATTCTCTTTCTGAGCAGTTTGTATATTATTGGACACTATACATATTAATGTTAAAGTTTTAAAACATATTAACTTCCATTTTTTTACACTACTTCAATGTATTACTACAGGAATCTTTTCAATATTGTAATAACATGACAAATTAATGCACTTCTTTTGTGCTGATGTGTGTTTCAGATGAGAAATTATTCAAAAGAAAAGAAGCTAGTGCATGAGATTTCCAAGTTACTCCATCACATCTAGATCTATCTCTTCCACCATGGCTAGTACTTCAAAGCTGTCTGGCCCAACCCCAAATTCATCTCCCACTCAAAATCAACAGAGATAATGTCACCGTCACACTTAAGCATCTGACAACTGCATTTATATTTAGCCTTAAATGTGGCATTCTTCTAATTTTATATCCCTCTATTCGGTCAATTAATAATTATTTATTTAGTTTTCATTTTTAGACTTTAGCTTCCATATACGTATTTTGCAGGTAATGCTATTCCACAACAAATTCCCCTGGATTTCCACTGGACACATATACATTCACAGGAATAATACTTATGTGTCTAAATGCTGTATGGGCCAGCAAATCTTCATTTGTTTCCGCTAAAAGAAAAATGCCTGCATTAATTTGAATATTTCCATAAAATGTACCTGATTGCCCTTTCCTAGAAGAATCTTGTACACTTAGCTGTGGTTTTACTAGTTTTTGCATTAGCAGCAAAACGCCTTCCAGAGTAGAAACTTGCATTTAGTTGGCATGCCAGAATGTCATTTTGTTTTCTGTGGGTGGAGAGGTACATTTTGGACCTGTGCCTCTTGCCAAACAATAGAGTATTCCAGAGGAAGTCCTGGACACTTTAACAATCTCAAGCCTTCAAAATGCTCTTGGACATGTACAATGTGCCACCCTTTCTCTTTACCCTGCACTAGCAAGCTGCTTCTCATGTACAACTCTTCTCTCCACCGTGGTTTTAAGCTGGGAAAGGATAGATTTAGGCTAGATATTAGAAAAAAGTTCTTTAACCTGAGGGTGGTAGATCACTGCAATGGGCTGCCCAGAGAGGTGGTGGAGGCCCCATCCCTGGAGTCATTCAAGGTCAGGCTTGATGTGGCTCTGAGCAACCTGACCTAGGTAGAGATGTCCCTACTTGTGTAGGGGAGGTTGGACCAGATGACCTTTAGAGGTCCCTTCCAGCCTAGAACATTCTATGATTCTATGTTGGATCTACTGAGCTTTTGTTGGCCAATAATTTCTTATGAAGGAAAGTCAGGTTTGTCCATACCTGTTATATGACTTATAGGTAGCTGAATTAAATTCTAACTGTTGACCTTTCGGGGACATTAAACGTCCAATATTAAAGACCAGATTCACTAAATCACTGATGCCTACCGCTCGTGCTGATTCTCTGAAGCACATAATTAATTCTGAAGATAGAATGTGGAATCTGCACAGAAAGAAATAAAAATCAATGCTCTTTTCCCTATTTTTTAACATATCTTCAATTTCAGTTTTATTTGTGATGCCTTGAAAATTGGGAAATTCAAACCTTCAGGGATTGAATGAAGTCTTGGGTATGAAAATTCCTAATTTGTTGTTCGAAAACATCACAGATAATTGAATAGAGTTAATAAGGAGATAGGGATCTGTATCCCTCAGGTACTGAAACTGAGCATTTTCCTCCTTGGATGTTCTGTAGAATGTTTCACCTTATGAAAATAACTTCAATGTTTAGGAAAAATAATATTTTGAAAGTATGATATTTCAGCGAGAATGAGAAATTCTTTACTTCACGTATTCAAAAGTGTTACACATTAGCAAGAAAATGTAAAATCATACAGGTACTTAATTGTACACACTAGTTACTTACATAAGTATTATCAGTATTTTCAGCACTTGTGTGGTAGTAGGTATAGGAGCATTAACAACAGCATCTTTCTGTTATTGAAAAAACTTGTTGCTCTGAGTGGCTTCATTGCAGCATTAGGAAGGTCTTGCTCTGCACTGAGTGTCTATGGCTTAATTCTGAACTGGGTTTCTTGAAGAATTTTTTGGTACCTGTGTGGCGTGGCATGGCATGTATCACTGGTTGCAAAATGAAACAATATTCTGCAGGAGTTAGTTGAACTGAGGGTTAATTGTATTTGCTCCCTTTTAAATAGAACCTTGTGTAAAAAGTGTGAAATAAGGTAATTTCTATTCGTACATTTATTTACTGGCCTTAAATACAGTCCCTAGCAATATTTATTGTGTTTGGACTAGTGTTTTATCCTCAGTGCTGCAACATACTGAAAGGGAAACTTATTCAAGTTGCCTAATTATGTTATCATACCAAGTAACATCACTTCTCATAATCATAACAGCATTTAGTAACAAATTATCACCTTAGTTGAGGGAAAATCTGTAGCTGAGTAGCCCTCTGAAGGTATCATGTCTGAATGGCTAGAAACAAAAATGGAATTTAGTGTAGAGAAGTATTTACTGAAACAGCACTGCTCATTCATATAGAACAATAAATAAATGAAGTTTGCTGAGGATGTAGGTCGTTAAAGAATGAATGGAGAGATAGGAATGGTAACTACTTGAAAAATAAACAAACACCTCTTCCCAGACTTCAGGTGTCAAATGAAAGAAAATGCTGGAGAAGAGGAAAGGTGGGTGGAGACAGGCACACACACACACACTTACACTCCAGAGAGGGGAAAGGAATTGTGTCTTTGTTAAAAGAAAATGTCTGCTCCTATGATCTATTCTAAACCCAAGTAGTCTTTTATTAGTTCAGTCAATATCACACTTTCCCATCTGTGTAAAAAGAAATCTTCAATATACAAATGCCAGAGTGCAAGATTTATCCTTGAGCTCACCTGTGAAATGCCAGCCACCACACACCAACTGAAGGGAATATCCTCCTAGGAGATCAACTAAAATGTTGACAAGCTTATAGCTAGACTGGGAGATCCAGATAGAGGCAGGGCTGGGGTATATCTGTATTGCAGTCACGGTGATGAGACACGCTGTAGTGAAATATAGAGATGTTTTATCTTTAAGCTATAGCTAGACTAGCTCAGATACTGATAGAAAGAAGCTGGATGTGGGCTACATACTGTGCTCTTCAGTGAGGCAGTGTGAATATACTTGGATTGACAGGCAAGCACGCATTCTCAGCATTTATTTTACTTATTTTTATTTATTATTGCTTCTTTAGAAGCAAGATTTGTGCAGGAAATTGCAAGAAAATTTCGGCACAGTAGAGTAAATTAGAAAGGAGTTAGGTCATGAGAATTATCACATAGCGATCACAAACAGATATTAATGAGGGGAGGTATGTGCACTTGAGTTTGTCTGTATACAAATTAATCATTCAGCTTTTGTAACTAAGCTGCATTACCATTTTATTCCCTATAGAATAAAGTATTCCTTAATATGGATATGTTAAATATCTTAGACAAAAGGCAAAAAGTGAAGTATTCAGTGACAACCACCCTTTTGCATGTGCACATATATGTGCCTCAGATGTTTAGAAAAGAGCCTGGCTTTTGCTTTCCTAGCAGCATTAGCTCAAGCCAAGTATCATTTAAAACTAATCTGTTGTGTTAAAGCTTAGAGATCTCTGTGGTCCTGTAGAGGAACTGTGCCCTTGGGTTATGATAGTTCTTCCCCAAGCAGGATCCTGAAGTCCTTAGGGTTATCTGTGCTGCAGATGTGTCTTCTCTTTGGTACTTGTCTTAATGAGTCTCCCTGGACTTCATTTCCCCATTATTCAATCTCTCTTCTGAAGTTAGGGGCTGCCAGAACAGCATCTTACCCAATCTGTTTGCTAAGACTTCCCTAATCAGCCTTCTGCTTCTTTCACCTTCAGCAGAATGGAGGCACCCTATGGAAGCCTCTTTTATGGTCCTTCTTTCCTAGACTCAAATTTGGAAATGTCTCTTTTTTACTTTGTTATACTGCTTCATTTTACATACGCAGGTCGATTTCTTACTAATTTTACTCTATGAAATGGGAATAAGGGTTCAGATGAACATCAAAACTTTCTCTGACCACTGCAGCTTCAGTTAATAGTCACCTGCCTGTTTGCTTTTGTCCTCTAGCTTCTCTAATATCGACACACATCACTCAACTTTCAAAGCTTTTCATAGGAGATCCTCCTCTCTGTAATTTCCTGTTTATTAGTGAGCTGCTTCTTTTCTCCAAACTCACCATAAGGCTGACTTCTATATGGAAGCATCTAGGCACTTTCTTCTGTGCTCTCTCTTCATTCTGAGAGGACCATCCTAATATTATCTCAGTTTTCTCTGCTATTCCCCTCCAAATCCCTCTTCAAAATTCTTCTTTGCAGTGATGCCTGCAGATTCTTTTCCCATTTCATCCTCCTGAGCTAGATGGATGGTATTCACTTTTTGTTTTCTTCGCTAGAGTGCTTCAAAATCAATCCTAAGGTATTTCTGGAGAGCTTCTGATTCTTGTTTGGAAACTTGACATATCTTATAATTAAGTGTTTTATGCTCTGAGGTGAAAATCAGCCCCACACAGAGAGCACGCTAAATGTGCATCATTTAAATCCCAGAAATGCGTTAAAAGAGGCTGAATGACCAACAGTAGAACGAATGTAAAATTCTCATGTTTAAACGCATGTAAGTGTAATAGGCTGCTTTGGCTACCTACCCAAGAGACTACGGACATCTCATTGCAGTAATGTAGATGGATTTTAGGAAACTCATGGGTTTAGTTGCTTTAACATTATCTGCCCCTCAGAATACACAAGTAGTAATAGAGGATTCAAAATTTTTTTAGTAAGAATCTCTCATTATCATGGATTTGTATCTAGCTGAGGTGCAGAGACAAGGACTCATTCCACACTGAAGCAGTAGAAACCATGTTGGATGCAGTGGACGAAATCTGGACTCTGCTCCTGGGGATTCATAAACCATTGCTGTTTTAAATAGATGAAAACAAAGTCTATTGTAGTTTTGTATTTTAAACTGGACTTTTGCTTTTCTGTTTGTTTTTTAATTCCTTTAAAAGTTTTGTAAGCTGAGATAATAATATCCTTTAATTTGAATTAAAGCATACCACAGGAAGCCTGCTCAGATGTGTGATGCTGCCTTTTTGCTGTGTAAATGAATACGCATGTCGCTGTAGGGCTCTCTGCTTCTCCAGCCACCACTGCTTCCAGTGGTACTCTGGGATCACCTGGGGATACCCAGTGCTACTTGCCTGTTACCTCCAAATTACCTGGATTTATAGTAGAAAGGTGACACTTGCACAAATTATCATCTCTGTATCTCACAAGATCCAAAGGGCTCTGTTAAATAAGGTGTATGATCTTCCCATTTGTTTTTCATCAGACTTTTTGTTTTGAGGTCTTCAGTGCGAGTTAACCCTGGAAAATTTGGGTTTGATGTGGGTACTGGGCATTGTGTTCTATATTGTAGCCTACAATTTGTGTTGCATTACTTGATTGTGTGATTTGAAGATGTGCTTGTTCAGTTAACGACTAAACCTAGTATTTAAATGTGAAAAAATATATTAATATAGTAAGGTAGATGGACCCAGCTGGTCACCAGTCTCACAGAAGACAGTAAAAAAGAGGAAGCATGTTGTGAGTCTAAGGAAAAAGCAGAGCCTGTGATGGTTCATGTTCCCAGGTCAGTGGCAAGGGAGGCTTCGTGCTTTCCTCACACAAAGAACTGCAAAATCAGTGATTCTTCCTATGTGGTAACAAATGTGTAGCGCACACAAAAACTATGTTAAACAGATTTTAAATAGTGTTATAAAAAAGCATTTCCGTACTCTAAGAGAGTAGCAAAATAGACCCCAACTGCAGAATTCAGACGTACTGAAGCCTGATGATTTGGTTTGGGCCCACTCTTTAAAAGAATAGGTTTGAATGTGAGAAGAGATAAAACTTCACCAACGTAGTAGAATACAGAGAGTGCATGTGCGAATGAGATACTGCATTGTATGTATCAGTTTCTAGCTTTCTCTAAGGGTTTGATAAAGCTCTTCTGGATATAAGCAGGCACAGTTTTATATGTATATATACATAAATATGTCATTTACTTATAGAATCATTGATTTGTTTTGGTTGGAAAAGACCTTTAAGATCATCAAGTCCAACCGCTAGCCCAGCACTGCCGAGTCCAAACCATGTCCCTCAGCCCCACATCTACAGTCACAATGCAGGCTCCAAAATGGATCCTAGCCAAATTGGCAAGATACAAAGCAGTAAATGCCAATATTTTCAAGAGTAGGACTGAGACTCAAGGTTGTAAAATAAACCGCAAACATACACCTAAGTTGAAACAGGAAAAAAGAGACATTTTGTCTACCCTAGGCACTATCAGATTTATGGCAGTTTGAAGATGAATTTGAAAGCGAATACAAGAAATGTTAGTACTTTAAATTGGCCATTTAAGTTTTCACACTCCTTTTATTCCTTTAATTTTTATTTCTCTGTAGACTTTTAAGCCAAGACAAAGCACTTCACTTTTCTCTTTGGCTGCTCTGAAGAGAAGAAAAAAAACCAGATGTTTGAGCACGGATGTTTCAGAACAATGCGTTGTTCAAATACTAGTTACAAGAATTATTAAAGAAGTATTTATAGAGGACAAGTCTAAATATATACACTGGTGAAAATGTTCTGCCACAGGCTTTGATTTCCAACTGAATATGGGCATGTTTAATGTGGCTTGATTTCTGTACTGAATTAGCCAGAACTTGAGTGAGTTTTTTGTGTTGTGCAGCGCTAGACCTTTAGCTTTCTTGTGTGAATTGACTCAAAGTGATTTTTTTCAGAGTCGTATTTTGCAATTCTTCCTCAAGTTTTCACTGAATGTTAATTGTTTAAAGCTTTAGAGCTCTATTTTAAGGATTAAGATTAAGGAATTAAATAGCCATCTAATGTTGTGTATCTCTCTCCAGTCATTGTAAAGAAAGCTGTTAGATGACGTCTGGCCAAGTGTACCACAGAGCTGGCTTTGCATCGTGCATGGTCTGAGGACATAAATGAGCCAAGCTTAGTATGAAGAAGAGCTGTCTTCTATTAGGTCACATTTGAAGAGAAATATTCAAGACTTTCCTCACATCTGAAGTATAAGTGCTGATGTATGTTACACTTACAGTAGTTTAGCATGAATATATGAGACATGCATTGCTTAGTTAGGAGCCATGAATAGGGCTGTGAAGTCTATACTGAAAAATGGCAGAGAAAGGAAGTATTATCCTAGGAATTAAAATGTGGTAAGTGTCCCTGCAAATATGAAAAGCCTTGTTCAGATTTAATCCAAATGTATATTAGATTGGCTTGGGATAGGGTTTCATCTCTTGTTGCAGTTTTACAGAGTAGAAAATGAAATAGCTGCCGGATGCTGCAGACAGGTGTTTGCAGAAAGTCTGCCTTTGCACATTATCGCATACCAATTAACACTCAGATGTGGTAGCACTTTCCATCCTCCCTGTACTTCCTGGTTTCTAAGCGATCCCCACAAAATTCAGTTATGCAAGCAAGACTTGCTCTGCTCTGCCTTTTTAGAGGCAGAGAATTGAAAGAAGCTGAAGGCGATGACTACATATAAGAAGACATTCTGCAGGATGAATTAAAATGCAAGTAGGGTGGCCCCTGCTGAAGGAAAATGTTTGTTTGTACAGCATAAGGATTCGACTGCAATTTAAGACACTTCTGCAACTGTATTTTTATGTTGCCTTCTCACCTACTCAGGAAAACATGGAGCAAAACTTGAGAGGTGTGTTTTAGCCCTTGTCTTTGACCAAAGGCAGAGAAGAATGCAAATGCCATTTATGCACAGACGTATTCTCTGATGTAAGCCAAATAGGACTATCTGCTCTTTCTAATTTCAGTCTGCTAAAGAGAAATTAGGCTTCCTGTTCTTTTTGTTTGTCTTCGTTGAGCAGAGTCCAGGATTAAAGATGAAATCCCTGCAAGAAATGTGGGCAGGCCCCAAGGTCAAGCTCCTGTCAATTTTATTTATTAAAGATGAGTGTTTGTAGGATCTTGCAATCATAGATTTTAAGGATTAGATTTACTCTTTTGATTAATTCATCTGAAGATACTTATCAGCAATATATTAATGAATTAATAAATATATTAACTAATTAATGAATATAGAAGAATATAGGAATATGTATCTGTATGTTCCAAAGATCAGTATTGGTATGTCCTGAATTTCTCTGCAATCCACATTTAGCATCTTCCTTGCACCATTTCTTCTGCCTTCTAATAGAATTCTCTGTGCAAAGTATCTGAAAGCCCATGGCCTTCAGATTTCTGGCAGGTGAGTGTTTGTGCGTGTACTTGTGCTCCCAATCCCTTTCCCCTGCAGTGCTGTGTTGCTGACAGCAGGATCAGGGTGGTGCTGGGCAGTGCTGTTATGGCAAGACTCCTGGCTGTGTATCTCCTGACTGCCAAACAGACAGAAATTTTTAAAGCTATATTAATACCTTCCCAAGTTCTACAAAGGCATTTATATAGAGTCTTTATGGGCTTACATATACGGCAAAGCTCACTAGTCCAGTGAATCCAGAGGTTTTATCTGGGAAGTGGTCTTGCATGCAGGTTTTCTGCTGGCCTACTACCAAATAGTACTATATGCACCTACACTGTCCCCTTCATGCACAGCACCATGTAATGTTTCACAACAGACTTTGATTAAAACATAAGATAAATAAGGTTTTTAAGGAAGGATTTACAGAGGGAGTTGACTCAGAGAGATGAGGGGTGAAAGAAATTGCAGTTACATGGAGCAGCAGAAGTAGAAGTGCAGAGTGGGAAAGATCTCTGTTCAAGAATAATAAATCAATAGCTTTTAGGAAAAAACAGGATTTACAAGATGCCAGGGGCTCTTATGCCCTGCTGCTAATGTGGCATCACATTTTGTACTAAGTATAGACACGAATATATGTTTCTTTTTATGAATATAATATGAGCTCTTGCATAGAAAAGGAAGGTGGCTCATAGTTATTTGACATTAGAAAACCTCAAAAACATTATTTCCTAAATTTGTTTACTTATAAAATAAGTCAGTGTCCCCTGCGTTAACATCACCAGTCCATACATGCATGTCTCCCTTATCCTGTCAGTTATTAGCCACAACAACAACAAATTGCTTAGTGCAGAGGCATGCCAGATAAGATTTTCCCAGCATGTCTATAGTATCACATTAGAATATGGAATGTATTTTCATCTTCTGCCTTACCAGAATACATAGAAAATGTTTCTTCTGCATGAGAAAGGAAAAACGTTGAAAGATGAGTGCATGCATGCACACACAAGTGGTTTCTTAAAGATTCTAATCAATCATCATTGCTGCTTTTCCTGTGCTCTTCCATGGTAATAAGAGCTACCACATAGCTTTTGTCATGCTAGCTCAGTGCCTTTAGACATTCACATGCATCATTCTTCCATAAAATATGAGTAAACAAAAGTAGATCTCAGATAACAGCACTGGAAATACGAGCAGGAATTCTTCACCTCCCGAGCAGATTTTTTACTGGATGCCATACTGTTGCTTTGCTGATACTGAAATTTGTTCCACTGTTTCATCATACAAGGTTCAGAGCTTGCTTTTCAGCTGTCTGTCTTTAAGTGAGTCTGTCTCCTAATCATTCAAATCACAGGTAATTGTTGTTCCCACCACCTCTGTCTGTGGTGTCTTTGAAATTGTTCTCTCTCTTACAAATGTGGAGTGATTTTGGAAGTTAGAGACCACACATGAATAAAAGTGAAACAGAAAAAGAAAATATTCGTTTAATAAGTAAATTATTATGTTTTCAGTAGTGCAAATGCATAAAGGAAAGATAGTGTCTTTATACAATCTGTTATAATCCATAAGAAACCCACCAGATTCAGAAGAAATTGCACAAATGTCAGAACCTCCTACAAGCAGAAAAGAATGGAAACACCATAAGAATAAGTACATTTGTTAACTTTCTTGAAAAGACTGTTTCCAAGTGTCGTCACTTCTGTGAAAGTTCCTGTGTTGGCAGAGCCATGAATGAAGGTTCTTTTGTTGTCAGTTGGACAACTGCAACAATAAATGCAGTGAGATGAGGGGGTTTCTGTTTGGTTGATTTTGATGGCCAAGTATGTCTAAACCTGCAAAGACTGCTCTACTTTCCCAGCTTGTTAAATACTAGGATTTGTGTTCAATGTAAATAGAAATGGAAAATGGCTTCATGTAGGTGATTACCCTTCTTGCAGTGGTTAACATGGAAAAGAAAAAAGCAAAGATCCTCAGTGAAGCACTGAGAGAAAGACTTCAATTCCTTGACTCCACCATCCTAAAAGGAATAGATCTTTCAAGGTGTGTAATGTGGTTGCACACAGAATACCATGTGCTGTATCAAAGCATTTCCATCACACACATATTTTGAACCTGAAGGATGTAGTTCAACTCTGATGTCACTAGGACTTCAGTGAGATGTTGACCACTTCTGCCATGTCAGAATTTGATTTTACAAGCATGAAAATGTTGTCAACCAAGAAGTTGGAATCTCGGTTAAAAAATTGGCTACTGTCATCATGTATGGTGAATTTAGAGCTAACAGAAATGCTAATAAGGTTGCTTTGTGATGTGGGTTTTTAGCAATGTATGCAGAGACAGAAAACAAAAAATTATTTTCCTTGTAGGAAGCCCTTGAGTATGCTGTTAGCATCACATACTAACAACATTAAGTCATTAGTGACCTGCTCAGTGCTCGAATCTGTGACCTGAAGGAGGTAGGCCTATTACCAATCCACTGAAATAGTTTTGTCTGCAATTCTAGTAAATATGCATCTCTGGTACATTAAGAAAAATCACTGCTGTATGGCCATCAAACTCCTACTTCTTCTTGCGTGATTGTCTATGATGACTGTCTCAGCTTGTAAAATGAAGCATCAGGGAGCTCACACCAGCTCTCGGGAATTCATTTCCTCAGACTGCCTTGCCTGCTTGTGTAGTGGTGTGCACATCGATGCCCGCCTCAAGACAGACCCGTTCAAATCTTATCAATTTTGCGATTGTCTCACCCTCTAGTGGCTTGTCTGGGAAACAAGATGTAAATGATGGTTAAATTGGAGTGCTGGTACTGCAATTCTAGGATGCTGTTCCTCGTATTTTCAGCTGATGTCTATGGTGTGGATGTTCCTGCTAATGACCAGCGTAGTGATTAACTAATTTCAGTCTGCCTGAAATTCAGATGCTGTCCACTGCCCTGAAGATCTTGATTACAGGGGATGTCAGGTAGAACAGGCTTTTCCAATGTTTTTCACCATTTATATAAGCCAGCCAGAACAGTGCATATGGTAGTTTGAAAGGGTGGTGGTTAGATATTATTCATATCAAACATAAAATCTTTTTCAGTATGTGTCTGAGTCCAGTATTGAAATCAGGCAATGAGTTTTCTTCTCAGAGAAGCACATACACTGGGGTTCAGTGACAGAGTGTCAGTGGGAAGCAGTGCACTTCGTTCGTTAGATGCTTGGATTGCTGCTTTACTTTTATTTGAGCTCTGTCTCTTCATGCTGATAGAAAAATATTCTCCTTAAAAGCTTTTGAGGTTTTATTTATTTATAAGCTCTATGTGGACATCTGAGTATCTGTGATACCTGAAGAAAAGAATTCATGAAAAGCATGTGTGTAGACAGTGTATTGCCTCTTCACTGCTGCAGACTCTCTCCTGGCATTCAAAATTATATGATGGTGGCTTTTGTGCCTACCATGGTTGGAGATTTAGCGTTTAGTACTTGAAAAATCAAGTTGTTCATGGAGTTATAGAGATTCAGAAACGTGAATCTATTTTATGCTGGTGGTTGTTTTTACCAGAAGCACAGGCTGTGCGGCAACTTTGCTGAACATACGTTGCTTGTGGTAAAGCAAAATTGAGGCTTGTAAGTCATTTATGGTGTATTTTTTGTTTGAGCTTTGCTGCACTACTTCTCTTGCATTATCTACTTAGGTGATGTTTTTTCAGGGTATCAGAAGTGGGTCAGCTGAACAAATTTTATGAGTTAAACCTCATTGTCCTGCACACAAGAAAATCTCTAGTTGTTTAGATTTTGACAGCAAATCCTTTACTGTGAACAGAATGTTATCATTCTTCAGACTGTTGAAATTCCTGCAATACTGCTTTGCCCCAAACACCATGACTGATGTTCTTTATCTGCTTTCATCACTACTTTTGGTCAGTCTAGAACATGTTTGTTGTGGATTGCTCTTTGCCGTTAACAGTACAAGTATTTAGAAAAGTAAACACATAGATCTTCAAGTCCAGAGACAAAATGTGGCAAGGTTGTCAAGTTGGGCACTCTTCCCAGATAAAAATCATCGTGAGTATTTCTGGCTTCTGTACTCTTTTTTTCAACTCTCTGTCTCCTCACAGATAATGCTAGGGTAGTCTTTTGCAAAAATAAGCATAAACAAGTGTTTTCACTTCTTGCAGGAACTGCCCATGAAAGTCAGGGGTTTGTTCTACTTCTGTTGGGAATTACTGCAAGGAAGCAGTGGAGAAATGCTCATTAAAATGAGAAACTACCTGTAGCAACATAAAGCATAGGCAAGAGTTGCTGTGTATTGCAGAAGGCAGTGATGTTGCAAATAGTAGCATGTGGCATTCAATGCTTCTGTATCCTGCAGTGTCAAAGGTGTGAGCCTTAGTTGTGAGGAGGGCTAAGGTGTGTGAATCAGCTGGTGTGGAATTACTGGCTTTTTAATTCATTTTACATAGACGTCTCTCTTATGAAAGGATCTCGAACAGAAGTAGCACAAATCAGGTTGTGAAATGAGTTGCCATGTGTTCTCTTATTGCAGATCGTATAGTTGTAAATGAGATGTGAATGTTCAAAACTGGTAAGTGATGCTAGAAGAGAAGCAGGGAGGAAGCGTCTTCATCTGAGGGGATTGCTATTTAGAACAGAGCAACCAGCTTCTGCCTCTGGCATGAGTTTTAAGACCATGAGTGCCCTAAAAATAAGATATGTGTATAGGGGTTTTGTTTATTTCTTAATAATGCATTTGCAGTAACCAGAGCTTCCCTGAATGATTCAGGTGCTTTCCCAAGCTCTGAGGATATACTGTGTCTATTTGCAGCACATATTCAAATGCAGTACAAATAGAGTAATTTTTCTGTCTCTAAAGAACTTGGTTAATCTTCCTGTCTGCACACAGCAGAACTGTTCCAGCTCAGCTTTGTTTATATTACACCAGAAGATATATATGGAGTTGGGGCATAGGGAAGCCCCCATTATGGAAAATGTACGAGTCAGTGGAATTGGTGGGTCATAAATTGTGGGTGGAAGCAAGTCATTCACAGGTAGAATTCCTTGGAAATGCTGTCTTTTTAAGGGTGGCTTTTGGATGAGGGTATGTGAAAGGGTGTTGACTGACAATTCTCTTTTGCTCCAGCCAGTCTAACTAGATCAGACAGGCAAGAGGAAAAGAAAAAAAAAGAAAGCAAAGGAGTAAGTTGCTGGTGAGGGGAACATGCTCTGAGGAGCAAAACTCCAATGACAGAGCTGGTCGAGAGGTGACACAGGAGAATTTCCTAATTGAGGAGGGGGGAACTTGGAGGAGATGAGGAAACCTATGGTAGTAGATACAGATTCCTTGGAGCAAAAGCAAGTCCTAAATCAGACAAATCTGCATGAAAGGGCATGAGGAGACAGGCAGGCAGAGAGTGGGAGAACTCCCCACAAGGAAGATGGGGAGGGTGAAGGCTTAAAGGAGATGGAAGAAAGGAAAGAAACGAGATAAAAGAAGGATGGAAGGAGAGAAGAAGGAGGAAGGATAGAAGGAGGGAAAGAGGGAAGAAAAGGAGAGAGGAAGAGAGGAAGGAAGCAAGGGGGGAAGAGGCAAGAGAGCTTGGGAGGGAGGGAAAAAATAGCTATGGAAAAGAAGGAAGGAAACATTTTTGCAGCCAACTTGGGAAAGAGGGTATGGAAGGGTGAAGAGAGAGGTCAAAAGGTAGTTTATTTGATGACACAGTAGATTCAGTCAATTTATTTGAGATTTTATTCAACATTCTTTGATTCAACAGTACTGAAAAAACGATCAAATACTTGCAAAACATCTCAAGTATTTCTTATAATTGGCTTTTTAGCTCTGATTTCAGTCCTGTACCTTAGGACACTGGCAGTTTGTGATGAGAAGTTCTGTTACATGTTACGACTGTGGAATCTATTGTATTTTGTAATATTTTTTCACCTGTGTGAAATTTTAGAGTTATGACTTGCTGCTCACTAACCTTGCTGTATAATAGGCTCATCATTGAAACCCTCATTTTCTCTGGTGGCACAAAAGGGGTAACGACACAAAAACAAGGCCAAATTTTCAGAAGCACTTGTGACTCAGTGGCTGTTAGGCACATTCATTGATAGTCTCTTTTGAAAATTTAGCAATGTATGCCAAATCAGACCTTAAGGCATTAGAAGCTGGAATCCTGCTTTCCTTGGTTTTCCAAGCAGGGCATGGAAAATCTTAGTATTGCTTGAAAGTCTTTTTAAATTTAATTGTAATTTAAGAAGATGGGAAATGCCACATCTTTGGGTAACACTATTGTATTAGATTTTGTTACTGTTAATCTAAAGATTTTTCTAAGTAGCTACGAAGTTAATGAGACCAATTCAGTATTCGGGGAAATGAATTGCTACTGAAAATGATGATATATGCTGACATAAGTGCTTTACTTAATAAGTCAGATTCTGCTTACACTTACAGGGCAGGCTGTAGCTCAGACAGTTTATGTGCTTAATTTTCTTATAGTATAGGTTGGATTTTTGAAAGAGGCTCAACAGTTTCACAGTTCGACATGTAACCTGTATTTACTTGCTTCCAAAGTTGGATTGGATGCTATCCATGTAGTAAACCTAAAGTTCAGAGCTTAATTTCAACCACATAAAAAAATCTAGTTCTGAGTAGTTAATACCAAAAATTGAAGTGAACATGTACATGATATGAAGTTGTGCATTAGTATCGCTTATTCTACTCGTTCAAGCTTGATTACATAATTTTGAATGGTTTACTTTTTCCAAAGTAGACTTTATGCCGTATCAGGTTATTCTCATCTAACTTTGTTTGATCAGATTACATTCATTTCTTTGCAGCTGTCAGAAAGTCAGAAAAACAAAAAAGCCCATGAAGCCAACACAAACAAAGTACTGTGTGTGTTGGTTAATTAAACCGTAATGCAATTATAAGTTCATATCTGATCTGGAAGCATTATATTGCTAAGAGATCCAGTATTAAGGCCTAAAATTCAGTTTTCTGGGCTAATCAGAGTTGGATTATAAAATGAAATGTCACTTCTGAAAATTGCCCTGGATATTTAATATGTATTAAGAGTTCTAAAATTTCTGCTATTGTATAAAAGATACAGGAAGAAACCTTCACTCTCTTCTATGAAGAGCACGTATTTTATAGTGAAACCTGGTATAGTAAACTGTGTGAAATTTAAAGACCATGAGTGGTTGGGGATTTTGTAACTTCAGTGGCATGTAGAGGTGGGAATCCTTTTGGGTATGGAATACTTGAGAAAAAATAAGTAAGGTTTACAGATTGCTGAAATTATTTTTTTTTATTAGAACAACAACATTATGCATACGATTGTCAGTCTGGGAAGTTTCAGCTTCAGCATTTGAAGATTTTCAGTTGCACCTTATAACATGCAGTTAAAGCAATTCTGAATTAATTTTGCCAGGCACTAAGCAATTGTTGACATAAATATATTAGAGCCAGAAACTGGAGCAGGTGGGTCATTTCATAAAATGACTTGAAAATCATAATAAAATGAAAAGTCTCTCTGAAGATTTGACCCAAATTTTTCATTCTAGACAATTAATATTTAGTCCAAATAAGGAAGCAAGTCAGTCACTCTTATTCCATGTCCCACGCCATATGTATGAACATGAATTTTTACTATGTATTACCTTCCAGCATCCCAACCAGACTGTTACTGTAGGCAAAGCTCATAAGAACTGCGGGAATAACAGGCTCCTGCTTTGCTTTGGCTCAGAGTCCTGTGGCAGAATAGCTGCAGTACAGCGTCTAGAAATGCTGGAGTAGTTGTTGAATCAAGGTTTTGGCAGCTGATACAAGGTGAACTCTGCAATGTCCAGGTTCTGTTCTGTCTTCCAATAGAAATACCTGTTTTTACATACAAAACGGGATTTATTTTGACACCCGTGTAGTTTATCATTATCTCTGTGGGACCAGATTCAGTGAATCACCCCAACATTTGCTTTAGAGTCATTGGAAGGGAGGCACTTTGTGGCTTGTGAGTAGTTAGTTATCAGACAAGACTTAGCTTGAATTAAATTGTTTGCATTTTTATTAAGTCTGTCCTCGGGTGAACTTTGGTACTGCTGAATAGAAGAATCTAGAAAAATTCTAATTTTGAATCTATTCTAGAATTTGTAATGAAACCTGTAATACTTTATACACCAAAACAATTAAAAATCAGAACACCTTTGTCTTTTAGGGGTAATTACTTCCAGGTATAACAAGAATTTAATTTGATTTTCTGAGTGAATTCATATGTTACATTTGGCATTAAAAAATGAAAGGGAACCTCACAGTAAAAATTACTCTAGAGCCTGATATCATTTGGAAGTTATGAACAGATATATTTAGGGTAGAAAAAGAGGGTCATTGTTTTATTGTCACAAAATGCATTATAATAGGAGATCCTTAGGGACAAGTAACTTCCAGGAAAGAAGCAGGGAGTCGAGAAACAACAATACACATTTTTCTTAAAGGTAATAGGAGCTGCCCCCTGCCTAGGAATGAATGGTTTGTGGAGGCTAGAGGAATTGTTAAGAGCCAGGCTTGTCAATAATGCTCCTTGAACTTGATTCATCATCATTTGGTCTCTTCTATTTTTCCCCCAGTCTCTGTTCCTACTGTGCTGGCCAGCTTGCCTCCTTTCTCTTATTTTCTCTCATCCCCTCCTTCCAGCCTCCCAGAGTGCCTGCCTGCCTGGGATTTGGCTGTGCTGTAGACCTTTGCTAATGGGTATGGTAATCAGGGTAGAAAGGAAAAGTATAGTCAGCCTTCTTCAGAGACTAACACATGAATACATTAATGGGTATCTTGAAAGGTACCTACAGCCGTGTCTTGTGTCATTTATAGGGTGGCTATTAGATCTTGCGTGATTGCTCAGGATATCGCATATCAATTTGTATTAACCATAGGATGCGTTATGTAAGCGAGGAGAGAGGTTATCTCGTGACAACATCACAAGTAATGCACATCATGACTCTGTGTTCGTGTAGTATCACCTCTTACTTTAAGCATGCACAAACACAGAGGGCTCATAAGAGATTTACAGAGGAACTCCTTCTCAAGAACATAACGATATGCAAATATCTCAGGATCAAAGGTAAGTCAAAGAAAAATGGCAACGAGTAGAATAAGTCAGCTCCACTAGCAGCTGAACTACATGACAGACCCACAGGCAACTTCAGAGCTGTCAGCCTCACTGCCTGTGGAGCCCACCAAGGGGCCAGATGCTGCTGCTGGATGAATATTTTCAGCAGCTCAGCATCTGGGCTCGGTGGTGGCCTATGTGTCATGTGGGAGCAGGAGCTTTCACTGTGCTGCTGGGGACGGACACAAAGGAAAATGGATATGCTGAGGTTAATGGTAATTAAAAATCAAGTGTCATGACTATTTTTAAGCCAAGTTCTACCTGCCAGTTATTAGAGAGCAAAAACACCTGAGAAAACAAATTGAAAGCTTTGCTTTATTTAAAAGCAGATATTTAAATTATACACGCTTGCTGTTTATTTCTAGATTCTGTCAGAGTTGTGCTGAGCAAAAGTGGGAAGCGTATCCATATACATGTGTACACATACATAAAACTGACCTCAAATAGGGAGTTACATGCATGATATCCATTTGTTCAGCCCTGTATCATATTCCATCTGGGCACAAAATTTACTTTATCTACCCTGAGGATTGATGATAATAAAACTAATGAAAGAATACTCCTCCAATTTACTTCATCTGGCTGGTGGTTCCCAGTACATCGCAAGTAAAAGCTACCCTTGTATACTGAGAAAGTGTTATGGGTGATGCTCTGTTGCTGCTCACAGAATCGCAGGGTGGTAGGGATTGGAAGGGACCTCTGGAGATTGTCTAGTCCAACCCCCCTGCCAAAACAGTTTCACCTGGTATGGCTAAAAGGACAGTTTTAGCCCTCAGCTCTGCTAATTATCAAAAATCACTAGAAACAGGGATTTAATTTTTTTCCTTCATATCCTTTTGGGGTTTTTAAAATGAAGATATTTTCTGGATTTCTAATAATTGGAAAAATAGTGATCAAGCATTGTTTATATTAGACGTTGAAGTCTTCAGATGTCCTCTTCTCTGGCTGGCCTGAAATTGAAGATGCGCTTCAAAAAGAAAACAAAAAGTATTTGATTTCTGTTGGGCTTGGAGGTAAAGAAAAAAAAGGGACAGGTTGCTGAGGGTAGCTGTCCTCATATGGTTGGTTTTTTGTTGTCTTTAACACCATACTTCAGCTGATAGGATCAATTAAGAACAAACCAAGCCACTATGTGGTCTTAGGAGAGCTCTTGCTGTCTGTGTAGCTTCCTCAGAAGTCACTAAAATGCACAGGCCAGGGAAAGCTACCAGGTTTAGCCTTTATGAACATGGTCAACTGCAGGTGCAGAAAAGAGCTGCATTGGATGGGCTTTGATTAAGACGGAGCATGTTTCTTTGTGAGCAGTCAGTGGCACTATTTTGACTGAATGCATGTCCACAGATGGATGAAGTTAACCGTGAGCGGAGGACTAACGTGTAACCAGTAAATCACTTGGATCCTATTTAACCCTGAGACTTGCACATGCCATTTGGAGAAGAAAGCCCATAATTTGGGCAAGAGAATTTGCTACCTGCAATTGCAAATTGCTGTGTGAAGAGCTGTCTCCTCAAACATAAGGGTCTTATTTTAAAATTTGATTCATCTGAATTTTTTTTTTTTTTTTTGCTAAATCTGGCTTTGTAACTTTTTTCCTATGAAAATGGGGTAGGATTATTTTTGTTGATTCCTGAATAGTCAGAGAAACACTTCACAACATTTCAGAACGCATTCAGAAACTACTTGAGATGCACAAAACCAGAATGTTTGTAAAAAGCTTTTAAATGCAGGCCAGCTGTTTGCTGTAACCCTGCTCTCCAAGCCATCAGCCCTGTGAATTATTCTAAAGTACATTCTAGACAAGAGGTGTAATGGCCAAAATAGAATTACAGGAGACTTTACAGGATGTTTATGACTGCTCCACAGAAATGGCATTGTATTTTAATACATGTCAGTTTTTACAGATTTACTAATAACAGCTGAAAACTTAAACCTACCTGAGGTTTACCCAGGCAGGGATTGTCTAGTGAAAGACAAAAACACGAAAACACACTAAAAGTTTTGAAAGGGATTGGGATGGAGTTAGTGCATTGCAGTAGTCACATCTATTTATTATCAAATTCAAAAACACCAAACCAGTCTGGAAAACTATTTTGAGTGGAATCCTGGCTCTGCTGTGATGGACTTCACCCAGTTTGCAGTCTGGAGTAAGATTTTCCCCTACACTAGTATCTGAAATGTTTGATCTGCTAAAGTTTCTGAGTCATCTATCATGATACCTTTTCATTGACTGTAAAAGAAGCTGAATCAGACTAATGAGCTGACCCTTTTTTTCATTTCTGAACAAATGATTCCATTGCTAAATATAAAAAATGGTAGATTTAATCAGTTTTGATAGTGCAAGCAGTAAAGTATTATTAAACCCTGTCAGGAGACCTTTTGAAGTTCTAATAATAACAATCAGGTAATTAGAGCCAGTTCAGTGTTTTTCCAGTATTAGTGTCTGCTTTCCTTCTATTAGATCAAGTCAGAAATAAACAGAAAGTTTAATAAAACTGGAATAAATTAAGTTACTTCATTCCTTTACTCTGGAATTTGTTGGTTAACTGGTTCAAGAAGTTCCAGTTACTTGTATTCCTCAAAATATCCCAACAAACAAAGGTTACATATTGAGACAGTTTTGTGTGTTACAACTATGTTGTCTCTGTATTATCATGAAATCCAATTGAAAAGTAATTGTTCGGATATTTTTCTAGATATTAAAAAACCTCAAACCAGAAGTGATTATAGAAGTGGGCATAGTTTTGATCACAGGCTGGTAAATCTGATGCATCTCTCAGCTTTGTGTGTGTGAATGTTAGAAGAATGAAAGAGGAAAACCAGCACTGGAACAGGTTGTCCAGAGAAGCTGTAAAAATCCATCCTTGAAGGTTTTCAAGACTCATGTGAACAAAACCCTGAGCAACCTGGTCTGGATTCGGTATTGACCCTGCATAGAGCGGGGTGGACCAGAGACCTCTGGAGGTCCCTTTCAGCCTGACTGTTAGTTTCTGATCCTGTGAAAAAGTAAGCTTGTAAAAAGAAGTAAATATTAAAGAAAATGTTGGGTTTAGAGAATTTCGTAAAGATCAAATGACAACCTGTCTCTGCTTTAAAAACAAAAAAGGTTCCCTGTGCCCTGCTGGGAGCCACAGTGGTTTTGAGATTGTTCCCAGAGGTTTCACCTCTTAAAGTCCCTACTGTAGGGAGTGATATTACAATATCAAAGATGACTTTGATACATCATTCCCGGCAGGTAAACCCATCCAAAGTTAGTAGTGTGCTGAATGATGTCATATCACAGTAGGCAAAGAAGCACTAAGTTATTACCTCTGATTTAGCCAGAGGAATACTTAATTGATGAAATTATTAAATAAGGACTTTGGAAGGAGTAAATGAGCAAACACATTTTTTTCGACACTTTGTTCTGTGACTGTGGTAGCTCGGCATATGCTAAAAATCTTTGGTGCATAGGTGATACTCATAGCTAAAAGAGCCACTGCTGTCATGCCAGAGGGTTCACAACTGCTTCAGTTTTCCCTTTTTTATTTTACTTCTTTATCAGTATCTTCAGAAGGCTTCTTGGACTGATATCCACTGTCAAAAAAGATACATATATCTCATTTTTGCATAGATGCTACTTACTGCCCCTAAGATGACTTAAAAGTAGAACTGCTCTGGAAGCTCCTATCTAAATTTTATGACAGAAAAATTACTGTTTATGTTGACCAAGTCAAGGGAAAAATGATTTGTCAAGTCAAAATATTTGCTTAGAATTGGTCAGAGGGTAATATGCCTCAGCTAGCAAGCTGTTCCATAGAAATTGATAGTTCAATAGTTTATGTCTTTGCTCTCCATCATATACCAGACTCCTATACCAGTCCTCTTAGCAAGAGCACATATTGTGATATTTGGTCGTACATCATCTGGCAAGAGCCATCAGATTGTTTCCAGAAAACTCACTGATCAGTGTAGATTATGGGAGACTTTCCTGTGTTTTTGTCAATTCTGCTAGTGAGAGTTCAGCAATTGGATGACTTTACCATCAAAAAATCAAGGAGAGAATTCCTTCATAAGGTAGCCATGATTCCTGTGTACTGAATGCGCTTGCTTCCTGTAGATCAAAACAATCTAGTTGTGTTCTATCTTAATAAAATTTTGTTTTATAAATAAGAAAATGTGTTCCTCTGCTTCCTGCTGATTAGA
The DNA here is from genome assembly GCA_033124195.1 of Coracias cyanogaster. Lineage (NCBI taxonomy): Eukaryota > Metazoa > Chordata > Aves > Coraciiformes > Coraciidae > Coracias > Coracias cyanogaster. The sequence continues at coordinate 71,284 of JAVSBS010013055.1, read as the reverse complement.
GAAAGTTTGCCCTTTTGCCCGTCTCCGATAGGGATTAGATCAATTGTGTGCATCACCTTAATAGTGGATTGCCAAAATTTTCTTTTAGGATTATGGTCTGAGTGATTGAAAGACTACACTGTACACAGACAATAGCACCTTTCTGGTGAGGCCTCCTATAAGCATATTTCCCATTGCCTTCTGTTCTCTGAAAGTCCACTTATGCTGCCAGTTCCTGACTTTACTGCTAATGTGCAATTTGATCTATGTCATCTGTCCTGTTTCCAGTTACACACTGTAAAAGCTGCCACTGTTTTGGAACAGCGCAACTTGATGGAGCCAGGAATCAACAGGAAAGATCAAGGAAAAAGAAGCTTTCAGAGAGCAGGGCCCCAGAAATTCCTACGTCCATTGGATTTATCTCAAGTTTGACTATTTTAAATGTAGATTGTGGGATTTTCCTGTTCAAGAAATAACACCATAATCATAATGATGTCTAAGCCAATTATCTTTTTATTTTTCCAGTCATATCTTTTTGTACCCTGTGCGGGTGGGGGATAATATTGAACAATAGTATGGATGGATTCTAAGTAGTAGCTTACACTGAAAGTGCTTTTACAATTAGAAGCATGTAACTTTCTTTAGAAAAAAAGATGCAAAAATGGATATTCCTGAAGAACAATAATGGCAAAATAAGTTGTTATTTCTTCAGAAGTCCAAATGTGTATAGGTGGAATTCATAGGAAATTATATGCCTTAGGTTACCATAATAGTGATTTTACCTCCAGTAATGTGAATTGGACATCTGAGAAAGACATTCATTTCAGAAACACAGCCTGAAACTTGCCTATGTTCTGTTGTTTGAGAGTGTACATAAATGTACCTATAATCTATATGTTGCGCTCTATGTGAACTCATAGGCTTTTTTTTTCTGTGCAGCTCTGTTTATGCAGATCTCTGAGTTGGGAGAATAATTTAATAAAGAAGAAAGATATATGCAACATCAATAGATGATAGTAACCTATGAAGTAATAGATTTTGAAAGCTGGGAAATTGGCAAATATTGATTTCAGACAATGCAAGGGAAAATGCTTACTTTATGTCCATATAAAGTTATGGCTAAGTACTCAGTTTGCGTTATCTTCCATGATTAAAGGTCATAAATAATGATCTTTAAAGAGTTTTTCAGCCTTTCCAGGTTTTCAAATTGTTTTCTGTTGTCTAGCTGTAGAAGTATGAAAACAAAAATGGCATAAGATGACAGAAAAGACTGCAGAAAAAAGAGCTTACTTAGTTACAGTCACATCAGCCTTTGTTCGCTGGGACATTGGTTTTACTTAGTTCCACTGAACTTACCGAAGTTCATAAAGTACCACCTGCCCAAAAGGTGTATCACTGTTTCTTTCTTCTCCTGCAGCTATTGCTTATTATTGCTAGTTTTTAAATAACTTGAGTGTGTTAAATTACTATACACTGTGTTATGATACTCAAATCAAAGAAAGACCTAAAATGCTGTCTTATTTTAAGATGTGATGGGTGCTCCATCCTTAATTTGCAGCATTTAAAAGTGAGAGTAGAGCAAAAGATACAGATGTATTTTGCTTTACATGTCTTGCATGTACTGAGGTAAGTGGTAAAGCCTTCATTAGCTACTTCAAAATAAGAAGCTAGTCCAGGAAAAATGAGAAAAAATAACCTTGACCAATCAAAACCTTATATAAGAACCTCTGTCTGATGGACACCTTTCTGGTTCATGCAGTAATTACACACTGAAATTATAACCTTTGGAATGAGAACTCCTTTTGAGCTCTATCATGTAAAGATGTAATTGGGCCATAAAATCCTTATAAAAATTTATGAAAGAAATTTAACTGAATGGGTCTGGTGGTTAATTTAGAAACTTGAGTATCTCAGTCAGTCTGCTGAATTTATACCTTAAAATTTCTCTGGAGTGATAGCATCTAGGTAATGTCATTCACTGTGATGGCATCAAGATCTTCTCCAGAAGATCCTATGTAGATGAATCTTGGCTGTTCATTTCTGACAAGTAGAGGGTACAGAATGTCCAAGACTACCAAGGGTAACCTTTGATGTCCAGCATAGGAAATCATAAACGTATTTGTCTTTTAAATGGCAGCAGCCCATAGTCATCTCAGGAACTCAGTAACATCTTTGGCTGAATATGCAGAACTGAGGCACTCAGTCACAACCCACATATAATAATCACAAAGTTATAGAGTTAAATCTGTGTTAAGGCCTTCAAACCACTGAAAGGAAGATATTTGTAGTTTTGTCCATTTCCTCCTTTCATCCTGAGTCCATCTTCTTTGTGAACTCCAAATGTCTTATAGACTCTACTGGAAATTTTGAGAAACCATCATGAGTAAGAGTTAATCCTCCATTATTTTTTCATTTTCAAGTGATTGTCTGTGTAAATTAAAAAAAAAAAAAAAATTCCTTTATTTAGGTCCATGATACATGATAAAATTCAAGTTTAGAAATATCAGCAGAAAGTCTATGCAGCCGTTTGCTCCGGAGAGCTGTTGGCTTGCAGTTCCTCTGTATTCAGTATGATTTCCTTCTGCCTGCCAAGTGGATGTTGGTGCAGTCCTAACTATAGGAATATGCTGTTGCAATAATTATAAACAACACTTTCACAAAAATTATTTTTAGAACAGCAACTGTCCTTTTCAACGTAAACATATTTTTTTCTTCCATAGTGGCAATTTTAATGTGGGCAAGCAGTATTCCATTTGATTTTTTGTAGGTGGTATCCTCAAAATACATAGAAAAGATTTCCCTTTCCCTTCCCACCCCAAGTATGCCTTGTTACTTCTAAGTTTAAAAATATGTTGATTCATATGAAAGGTACTAGATTTTCAGCAACCAGGATTGGGTGTGTTTGTTTTGTTTATTGTTCTACCACTATACTGTGTAGCTGGAGAACTACTCCTATTTACTTGGTTACAAACTATGGTAATTCAGTTTTATCAGGCAGTATTTAGGTGATGTTATTTGAAAGAGTCTCTTGTGTTTTAAGCGTCAGAGAACTATTGTACTGGCAGAGTTCAGAAGGCAGTGGTTAGGGCCTTGCACTTGTTCTGTCAATCTAGCAAGGTTCTTAGGCACATACTTAACTGTAAATATATGAAGAATCCTCCAAATTGCATGGAATATAAATAGATTTATAAATAAACCTGAAGAAGGCAGTTGTCTCCTGTAATTCCCTCAACATATGCACAGAGCAGAAGTCTATTACTTCTGAAGAAAACACTGCTCTTGTTTGTTGAGGAAAAAGAGGGGAGAAATAGGAGCTCAGAACTGAGGGGAAACATGTAGAGAAAACAAAGGCATGGATAGTATATGTATGAGAACGTTAGTTACACTATTACATTCATTTTTTATGGTGCTCCTTTTTTTTTCCTTACCTCTCATATTAATCTCTCAAAACAGGAATATTTCTGAAATCACAGCAGTTCAGTGTGTGGATGTATTCTACCCTGTGCCTGAGTGTACAGAGCATATCACACAACTCTTTTCAGACAACAAATGTTCTCTATTTCTTTTTGCTGAAGTGCCTTCTTTCTGCCCTTACCAAACTAAAGATTTAAGCTGCTGCAGTCTAACCACATCAAGAACATCAAACTATGCCAATAGGCTTCTGATAAGCAGCCGTTCCATTTGTATTTGTCTTTAGGCATCTCAGTGTTCTTCACATACCTACCAGTGCTGCCCCTAACAATTCTTTAAATATTTTTCACTTTTAGATTTCAGACATAATGCAGCAGTCTCCTGATCTGGATACCCAAGCATGTTTATTGTAACAATATATGGGAATGGCATTTTTCAGTAATCTTTCAATTTATGTGTATTTTTTAATGCTTTCAGCATACTGATTTATGTATACAGTCTGTGATACTTGGCTATTCTCTGTATTAAGGTTCGCTTTACAGAATGCAGGTTTAAAAGTTTCATCTTAACTTTTTTGTCACTGAGGAACTAATGCATTGTTCTGCCAGTTATTTCTAAATAAGAAAGGACTAAGAGAAGGAAGTGTAACTTGTATGTATATTTGTGGTACAGTAATATTCTCTCCGTCTATTCAGTCTCTCCATTGTTTCAGTGGAAACTGAAAAAAAAAAAAGAAATTAAGTGTCTAAACATGCAAGTAGAAACAGATAGAGTAAAATTGCCTAACCCCCACTGAAATTACCTGAATGCGTTTCAAATACATGACCTGGAAGCCTGTCTACTTTTTTGTCCTCCTTAAAACCAAAAATCTCCATCAATTTAAAATCCATTTATTTATTTATTTTCAATGGGCATTATATTTCTGTTACTTCCTAACTTTTGAGTATTTGATTTTTACATATATTGTATGTAATATCCATACATCCCAAGGAAATAAATGCAGCTTATAACCAATGAAAGTGAATAACAAATAGCGATGTGACTGTCACTGTCATGTGCCCTCATCTTTTTTTGTGTTAATATTTATTTCTGATGCCATTGATTTCAAATTCTTTAATATCCTGCTGAAGCCATTGAATTTTTCAGGATGTGGTGTGTCACAAGAGGGAAAACGTATTTGTGTTGTATATCTACTCGATGCAGCAGTGGGTAAAGAGCGAGCTATGAACTGTCACCGTTTTAAGTAAAATGCATAAAATTGATGGTAAAATGTTCATTGACCTAAATGGTTTCCTGCCTGCCACACACGTGCCTATTCATCTTAGATATCAAAAAGGCAGACCAGTGAGCTAAGCGCGTATTCCCCTAGTCATATAAGACGTGCAGAGGCTAAGTCAGAATATGGGTTTAAAAAAAAACAAAAAACAAAACAAGATTTAACACTTATGATAACGGTGATCTTACATCAACAGCCAGTTCCAAATTCAGGCCTCGTTCTAGCATTTCATTCATTATTTGTCATGCATAAAGGTCTTACACAGAAAATGGTAAAAGAGAGGACATTTGGCTTTTATATCTAATGTGGTACTTATCGATAATTCAATTGAATCACCATAAATAAAATGCTGTTGCTTACTAAATGATGATTTCTCATCTGCTGTTCAATATGAAGACGACTAATATGATGTGAATAGATAATTGTTGGGCAAGTGCTTGAATACACGTGCAATCCACTTAATATCTCTGTGTTCAAGGTGTAGACATGCAGATATAAGGGAACAATGAGAACACTCACAGACATGAATTACGGTCTGAAAAACAGAATGCATGACCTAAAGAGTCTTTTGTGGATACTACAATGATCTCAGCTAAAGAAAGTGCCCTTTGAATTATTGGACCACCCAGATTTGCTATTGAGGTAGAAAATACGTTTGTAGAAAGGTTTTAGGTGTGCTGTTCGCTAATTTTTTTACTGTCCAAAGATGTATCTTTTTAATGTCCTTGTTTTTTCCTGCCAATCACATAATCAGTTAGTCCCTGTTTCTTTTCTTGTGGGGCTAAGCTGGCTTCCTCATTTTTGCAGTTCATCAATACAAAACTGATTTGAAGCTGAGCTGTATAATAATAAGCCTTTCAGCAGCCAGCCTTGACACTTGCCTTATAATTAAGGCCTTGATGGTTGTGTTGATGGCAAATGAAAGAAAATGGCTTTGTTCTCAATTCCAGAGGCTTGATTGCTGGTTCTCGTTCTCACCTGAATTCGACCCATTCTGCATTGTGCACATGATTGCTGGAGTGTGAGTAATTGCAGTGCTGGCAGATGACATTTTCATGAAGCACACTCTGCACTGCTCCAGAGGGAATTTACAGAATTTATAGCTGGAGAAGCTCATCAAACATGGATTTAGGAAATGCCTATGTGAAAAGTGGGAGCCCACAACCAAATATCAAAGCTTTTCTTTTGACATTTGCTTTTACATAAAGGACTACTGTCTGCAACCTGTCTTACCTTATGGTAGCAGCCTGTTCCTGACTAGATTTTATGATTAAGTACAGTTATTGAAGTTCATTAATGCAATTTTTTGGGGCATGTTTTCTTGCAATTTTTTGTTTGCTTGCATAGGGTTCTTGGGAAAGGAGGTGGAAAATTGTTTTCTCGTTTCCATTCACATTTTTGCATTTCTCTAACCTTTCAACTATTTAATAATTGTCATCTGTTTCATGATACTTACTGATGAAAATGTATGCTTGTTTTTTATTTAAATCCTCTTATTTTCTCAACCTTTTTGCATTGCAGCATATTTTGTTTATTTTAAATGAAAATGAATGTACATTTAAAATAATCACAAAGGCTTCTAAAACAGAAATTTACTTCAGCAATTATAAATCACATCTCTAGGAAGAAAACATTAATGACTTTTATATTGACAAGTTCACAGATTTCAATGAAGGGTGTTTTCTGTGTTGTAAATAAATTGCATACTGAAATTGTGCATTATAGGTAACATATGCCATGACATGCATAATCGTTCCTTCCCCTTGCCTTAGTACTTCTGCCTTTTTCTCTCTACCTGATAGTCCTGTGCCTGTCTCGTATTCACCATGCTTGTGTCTGAGCCCCTGATGCTTCTCTTCACTCTCCTAACACAGTAGCACTTGGATGACTACCTGTAGGTTGTTGCTGTGGTTGCGTGCTTCCCAGCACCTGAACCAACAGAAACATTTTTGGAATCCTGCTGACCTTTTTCAGTCACAGCTGCTTAGGCTGTCACTGACTTCGCACATGCAGATTTGTAGCTGCTGTGACTCAGACATATTTTTACGCTGCTGTCTGTCTGGCAAGCCAAAATATCTGCACTTAGTTTTTAATATTTCTTGAAGCTTCTCAATCATGGGAAGTAGAGAGCCTTTCCTCCTTGCATTTGGTATTACTGAAAGTCCTGGGCAATTGAATGATTGAAGGTTGCAGGGTTTTTTAATTAGTCTTATTGATTAACCCCTAGGAAAAGTTAGGCAAGAAGTCCTTTGAGCCTCTGCAATAAATGTTTGATCCAGCGTAGTGCTGATTATTTAAAATACACAGAAAAAAAAAGTGAGGTCTAAGCTGGTGATGTTAAACTGGCTGTTGTTTTAGGGCCTAACTTATCCTCATTTCAGTAATAGATCTCTGTATCAATACTAATAAATGGCAACAAGAGGACAATCAATCTAAACTGCTGACAGTTGTTTTCATTTATCCTGTAGTCCTCAGGTAATTAGGTAACCGAGGGGGAGGCTTTCAGAGCGTCTTGTCTAAATTTGTGGATATTATGATGGTGTCATTTACAAAAGTAAGATTTTGTTGTTGCTTTTGACTTGAATAGGAACAAGATGGAACCTGTTGTAAATACATCTTGGTTTTAGTCATACATAGTACATCTCCTAATAGACTTCCAGTACCAGTCTTAAATTCTGCTCTTAGTCTTAAGTGTTCCTTAGGGATTAATTTAGCACATTAAGGTTCAGATGCTCGGAAGTTGTTCGGTAATTAATAATATTTGAGAATTTGAGTCTCAGAGAATCACTTGTCTTTTGAAGCCATGAAAATAAACACACTGGACATCTAAGGCTAAAGAGCTGGAGACAAAAGTGTGTTTTTCTTCATTGTGCCTTTTAAAGTTATTACTGGAAAGCTGAGGTACAGCTGGATGCCTTTGCACTTGCTGATACTCCTCCTGCAGAAATGTTAGGGACCCATGTACACCATGGCGGGCTTTTGAGGTGCATTCCTGCTCTCAGTGTGTTCCTCTTGCAACAGTCCCTCTCTTATATTGAGATTTGAGTGGCAACTCAGCCCCAAGAGGGGAACCTGCCATTATCTTTCGCAGTGCCTGTAACAAAACAACCCATACCTATCCAAGGCTTATAGTAGAAAAAGACACATTGTCATCTTCTGTGTCCTTAGTCAGGATCTTTGACTTACAACATTATTTCCTTTGTGGGAATGAGACCTGGATCAAAGTAGAACATGCTGAGAAAACCCTGAAGAATTTTGACTGTTTTGTAAATCTGTCATGCAAGAGTAAACGATGAGGAAACGAATGAAAACAACAGCCACTGGACTAGGACAGGGAAATGTGGCAGTGAATAGAAGCTTTTGAAACTTGCTGAGGTGAAGAGAAGCTGCCTGATACCATTACCTTAATTATGGTGATGGTCTTAGACATACTGGGCATGGTGATCAAATATTACATTATGTAGGCTAGTTTGGGATAGTATTAACATCTAGCACAGCAGCTGTAACGTTAAGAATCACCCTAATGCTTTATTGTAAGTTAAAATATTGCAAGTCATGAAAAATGTTCAACTGGCATTCATATGACCTTCTTGCCACTACCTCTGGTACTTATTTGAAAGCTTCCGTTCACTTTCATAATCTTTTTCTTAACCTGTTTGTAACCTTCACCTTTTATAACATATCTCATTAGCTTTCTCAACAAGAATGTTAATAAGATCCGCTTTAACACCCATTCATGCTTGCTTTTCTGTCATCTTTTCCTCAAACTTCTCCCCTTTGCCTCAGTGACCCAACACTAAGACATCTTGTTCTCTTCTCTCACCTCTCCCTCTTGCTTGTCTTCTTACTTTGCTTTGTGTCTTTTGCTTGACAATACAAACATGTGGCCTTCAACATCTTAGCCCTGAATCTCAGGCTCTTAATTTCACCTGTCTTTTCTATTCCCTTCTGCCCTTCACATCTAGGGGAAGGAGGATGCCCGTCTCGAGCTGTATATTCAGACTCATCATGAGATGATTTTCTGGTGTATGGCAGGGAGCTGACTGTGTATCACCCATGGCTCAGGATATTGCATAGGACCTTTGACTGTTTTGAAACACGTGGTTTTTTTTTCATCTCTCTAAGTCTTGAGCAATTTTACAGTCATTTTACAGCAGTGTCTTACCTGACTCTGCTTTTCTTTGCCCATTGTAAAGGCCATTACCACACAGCATGTTACGTTATCTCCTTCTGTATTACGATTTTCCAGCCAGTGCAGTCAGTCATCAATAATGACTTGTCTCCACTGAGAAGCCCAGAGTTCTTGGAAACGACGATGTACGTGAGCAGCTCTTCTGTTAATCAGGAGAAGTGATGAAAGAGCAGAAGTTTCCTCCTTTCACTTAAAAATGGAAGTATTCCTGTGGTTTTTTTGTTACACCTTCTTGCAAGTAAGCACCTCTATTTGTTGTGGCCCTGTTACAAATCTTTTTAAATCTAAATAGAACTTAAGCTTGTCTTTGCTGTGTCTGTTAATCTCTTAAGTTATTTATTCAACAGCTGTTCTACCTGCTAGTCAATCATTTTTGCTTTCTTTTTTTTTATACAAATAAAGCAGCACAGGGATGAAACATGCAGTAGCATATTAGAAAACGGATTCTGAACACGTCTCATTTTATTAATGATATATTTTTTGTACCTTTGGGCATAAGTTGTACACCTGTCTGTGTATCTGCATCTGCAAATTATGGTTCCATTCAAGAATGCTCGACACTCTACAGACAGGCCAATACAGCTCTTTGTTATGTAGTTCACATTGCGGCTGATATATCAGCCCACCTTAGTTTTTTTACTTTTGATACCATTACAAATCAGTCTTTTGTAGGAAATTGCCCTACAATATCTCATGATCCATATCTGAGGTCTCCTGTACCTGTATCAGAGGACACCAAGGCGTTGTTCTCCTAACACATATCTTTATAAGCATATTTTGCTTTCCTATTTATTTGCTAGTAGAGATAATGTGTTGGGTTGTTTTGTGGTGGTTGATCTTGTCTGTCTCCAGCTAACTGTGGTATACCCCAGCTTTGCATTTGAGGCACTGCTGTAATTAGAGCTACTAGTTATTGCTCTCTTACCTGACAGCACTAGTGAAATGTGGGGAGGAAAGAAGGGTGAGTTTCAGTGTCACCTGAGAAATAATCTAAAACAATAGAATTATTTAACATATGAGAGTAACAACCATGGCTACATTTTTACTGTAAATGCAGTTTGGGATTAATTTAGTGCTGTAATCTGTTCACAAATCATTTGCAAAGAAGTCTGATCAGTAGGACCATATTAACTTTTCTCAAGTATTTTCCAGTTGTTCATGCAGACAAATGTCAACTTTGGAGGAGAGTTACTCTTTCTATTTGCATTGATACACAGTTTTCTTAGTGTGTGAATCATCACGTATTGTTTTAGTTTTTTTGTTTGGTTGTCTTTGAAATGACAAAATAATTGAAGGGCAATGAATAACTAGTAGTAAATATTAGCTTTCATTTCAAGATCTATCTTCCTCTAAATATAATTGTAAATATAGACCAGTTTGTAAACATTATTTATACTTGTTCTTGTGGAGTGTCACTGAAAGATCAATTATTTGTATTTTAAACAAATCTTTGCGATAACTATACAAACCAACAGTAAGTTTCATTCACAGCAATACTTTCTGTGATGTAAATAATTTCAGCTGGGTATACATAATGGTAATTTTCAGGTCCAGAGTAGTATTTTAACATTAGCTTGTATCATGTACTATAAACTCAATAGAATATTGCTCACATATTTGATACTAATAGACTTACAAGCAATATGACAACAAAAAACCCCTCAGTGCTTTAATTTTCACATTCTTTTTTTTTTTTTTTAAATCACTCTTGCACTAACATAGCCTTTCTTCTGAGTTTAGTTCAGTTACATGTAGTTCTGCCTGTTGGTTCTGAGAATCTTAACATGAAGTATCATCATGGAAATTATGATTTTAAAGAGGAATCAATTGGAATAAGATTATCTATTTGTCTTGGTCAAGGGTCATAAGAACTTGCAGCTTCAGAGTGACAGCGGTTGGGGTGACAGGGTATGACAATGAAAGAGAATCTTCCTATAAAGATCTCTTTTCTGTTCTGACAACAGTAAAGTAGATTTCAGCAGAGTAATGTAGGAAAAAAGTCACTGTTCAGTCAAGCTTGTTTGCACATGGCAAAATAGTAGTAGAGCTTCTGTGTGCCCTTCCTCCTTTCCCATTTATAAGTAGATAGATGGATAAAAGATCAATAACTATCTCCCTGTCTGTCTCTCTCTAATGTATATGCATCTGTGCTCATTAAGCTTTTAAGATTTCTCTCTTTTTTTTTTTTAAACACAGCTTAAGTACATCATAGGACCTTTTAGTCACCATCAAACTGAGACACGGGAAGTGGGTCCGTTGCATGAATACTATAGTGTGTTTCCTGGACTAGGCTCTATGGCTCTCTGTTTGTTATACTGAGAAGGCTACTTCTATGGTTCTTTATGTTTTGGTATGCTGGGTATTGCACTTTTACTTTCATTTTGTTACAAATGCGGTCCTGCAGTTAAGTAACTTCAGTCAAGGATTAAAAGAGAGAATTAAAGTTTAACTTGTGACACCAGATGGCAAAACTGGGCCTTAGTCCACAGAAGAGTCAGTAGATGCTCAGCACTTTCACCTGTAGTCGTTGCGTAGGTCTGGCCTTGGTGCACAGTAGACTGTGTAAACAGCTCTGCCCAGAATATGGCATTGTAGGCACATCAGTAACCTATAATGCTTTGCCACATTCCTTATAATAAAGTTCTTCTCCAAAAGTTCCCAATGTTGGAGGGTACAACTAAATCTGCTAATAACTCTTGCTGTATATAGTTTCTAGTCTGCAGTGTATAGGTGTACAATGTGTAGGTTAATGTTATTTATTTTACACTTCTTGTCAAGTTATTTGTATTTCTTAAGATGCCATCACTATCTCTGGTTTGTTTCAGAAAACAGCAGGAAAGATCCAAAACAGCAAACCAGAGCTCTGCCCTACACTTAGTTTAATCATTGGCAAGGTGCTTTGATCACCTGCCTGGTTTTCTTCTGCTCTGGTGGACGGTTTTGAACCCAAAAAGATACTTGTTGGCTTTTGAAATGCCTCTGAATGAACAGCTTTTAATGTAAAAGACTGTCTTCTAATGTAATTTGCTTTGTAGTAGGGTTTTGAGGTCCAGGATAAAGCTCAACATCCTGACTCACCCAGTCCTGTTGGGGTGCCATCCTCCTATTGAAGGCAGTTTTCAGATTCCTTATTGTCCTGGCAGTGGACACATTGCTCACTTTGGAAGAGCCACAAGTAATACTACAAAGACTTTCCTTGTGTTTTCACCCTCCTTATTGCCTTCTGCAATCAGGAATGTCCATGGGTCTTTCACTGAGCTGTAGGCGCACTGTTGCCAACTTTCTCCAGTGTACCTCAGAGTCAGGAGATCCCTGTTTATGCACCATTTGAGGAATGCATGCAGACTTTCCTAAAACTCCCCTCAGTGCCGGTTGTGTATTTTCCTCATTAGTTTTAAGTCCTCATTGACAAGTGACTGATTCTTTGCACCATTAATCCTACCTAAGCTACACTTGACATCAGAAAACATCCAGTATTAACAAGGGTGCTCATGGACTGTCTCCTTTCAGTGCTGATACTCTGAAATTTTCTGAGATCACTAAACACGAACTTTGGATGTCTTCTGTCTCTGGTGAGGGGCATTCACTGCTCTGTTTTTTATATTTCACACCACTTTTTCTTAATAATCTTTTTTATTTATAGATAATAGTGTTTTATAAGTCTAGAAAACATTTCTCTCAAAGCAGGATTGCACTAGGACTGTCTGTTGGTGGATTTACATAAAATTTAATGTAAAGGAACACAGATATTTACACTTCATAGTTTTAAATGTGTTGTTGATGGAAGAAGGTAATACACCAAATACATAGTGATAGGGAAAACATATTTCCACCTTACATTAAGTTCTTAGTTTTCACAGTTGGATTTGGAATTTCATATTCTGGTTGAAAAAAAAAGATTGTTATTCAGCTAATGTTTTTTAACTTAATTTTTTGTCTTTATATTCTTGACTTTTGACTTACTGTTTGTGGGGGTTGGGCTTGTGGTATTGTTTCCATTGAAAAGCATGACAGGAGTCTGTCTAATGTCACCAGAAGCAGGACTAGGCCCACTGTAGTTTTATTTATACATTATTCTGAGTAATCAGAAGCGTGACTTCAGTGTCTTTAAATTTACTTTAAGTGGTCATCTGCTAAAATCTGTCCATAATCACAAATACCCAGTAAATGCTAATGCTAAATGAGTTCTTTAAATAATTCTTTTGTATCTATCCAACTAATGGGAATAGTTGTAATTATTTCATCTTTCCCTGAAAAAACAGTAAAGCAAATTAAATTACTGCAAGAAACAACTCAAATGACCACTACTGTTGAAATACTCAGGATAGAGGAAGTTCACAACCTCTTTGAGACAGATGGTGCTTACATGACAGTGAGGTAGAGCTGAACATTTCCTTCTGACTTTATTTTACTGGTTCAGTTTTTCTTCTGTACCTACAGGGATAATAAGAACTGGGAGCTTTTTATGACTTGTGTGAGAATTGCTGGTTCTCAGCACCAGTTGGAGTTTAACCTTTTTCTGGGAATGTTCTTGTCTGCTACCTACTGCTCATAATGCTAAAGTATCCATTCCTGGTGGTTTTGCCATTCTCTTATTGAGTGCATCCCTTAGGGCATCTCAGAGGCCATGTCATTTAATCTGTCTTTTAAATATGCTTTCCTTAGGTGCTAAGCAGTAGAGAGAGTCTCCACATTAGCCTCTTACAAGCACCCTATATTTCTGCTTCTGCAATGGTAATTGAATTTTTCGTTTGGGTTCCTGAAACAGAGCATTTTTATCATTAGCAGAATTTTAATGGAAAGCTCTAGAGACTTTATTTTTCCAGTATTCTCAGGGGTGGGCAAGTTGCCTGTGGCTGCATGTGCACTTGCCAAGCTGATACTGAGGCAGGTCCCTGAATAGGTGCTGCACACGCAGGAGACTTGATTTGTATATGCAAAACAGTACTTCTCTTAAACACAAGAGTGCTATTGAGTGTTTAGATTTTGGGATCTGAAATGGAGGGTCAGGAGTGTGTATATTGGAGGCCGGCACTGTCAGGCCCTTAGCTCTGTCTTCACTTATTTTAACAACTGATTCACTTTCAGACCTGTTAATTCTGATTGTTTCAAATAATCAGAAGTGGTAAGTAGACTTCAACACGGTGTCACTGGGAGAAAAAAAAGAGAAAAAAAAAACACCCCACAATATTATTTTTATTTTGAAACCTATCTTGAATTCAGCAGCAAATGAGGATGTACAGAGCACATGCACTGATTTGCAGTAGCTCCAGAGGTGAAATCTTTCCGTGTTGGGGAAACTGGGCGCTGGCCGGAGTACCGCCGTCGCTGGCCCTGGTGCTGAACCCGGCCGCTGAACCCTGGCTGCCACCACTGGTGCCTTCTGCAGTGCTACCCCCTCCAGCTTCTGCCATATAAAACCAGAGTACCCCTTAGACAAAAGTAGTGGTATAGACTTTATGAAGCCTTTCACGGTTTTGTTGGTACCTTTGTCTTGTAAATACTTCTACTTGCAGTGGAGTTTATAATTGGCGTTACATAGACTGTTATGGCTGTTTTCTCCTTAATGATAAGTCCATCTGCCCTTGCGTAGGATAAGTTTTACTCTAAGATCAAAGAGAAAAGGCACGTTAAGGTCACCATGAATATGCGTGCAGAACTGTATGTAAGATATTTCCTCTTAAGCAGTAAATTATTGGAATTGATTGTTTATATGTATTTCCTAAGATTAACTTACTCCTTCAGAATCCCATCTTAGAATAAAAGAAACTGAGCTATAAATCAAGAATTTTGGCCTCTTTTGAAAAGTTTATGCATAATTGTGTTTTAGCCAGTTGAATTATCTATGTGAGAAGTCGTTATTGAAACCTGGTCCTTAAATTATAAAAGAATTTTCTGAAATGATGATTCTTTTGTTAAAAGGCTCTGCTCCTATATACAATTTCAGAAATTTTCACTTAGATTCACATATGATTTTGAAGATTAAAAGACCCTCTCTTTGTTTCTATAAAACTGCAAAAAAGTACCAATAGAATATTGCTTAGTGTATTTACATGCAAACGGTTTGTTTAATAGAAAATAGTTTTTAATCTAATTTTTTGTTCCCATTTTCTAATCTTCTAGAACATTTCCTTGCCTGAAAAGTAGCATATAAGAAATTGAGTACAGTATCTTTTAGAGGATTTATGGTAAAGCTGCTGAATTTAGCTGAGCATAAACAGCATGGTGAGCCCCTCAGGGTCTCTTCATTTTCCTGACACACTCCACTGCTGCCCCATTAACACTTTGTCTGTTATTGCCATCTACTCAGTTTAATGAGTATCTTTGAATTTGAAGTTCTACACAAGAAACAATAGCTAAAATAACTGATGCACCTACTGCAGCTTTCAGCAGAGTGTCTTATTCCCTCTGTATTTTTTTTTTTTTTAAATAAGAAGTACATTTCTATTCTTCAGCAGCATAGTTACATCATGACATTTTCTTTAATTACGGTAGACACTAATCAGAAGCACTGAGTAATGACTACAAATATGGTGCTCTATCTGTCTGTGTGGAAGGTAAACACATACTGAATAGCGGCTAGAGGAGGCTTTTCCTTACTTTAAAATTCATCCTATTAATACCGACTCTTTAATGTGAAAAAGGAATAGTACTGCTGGAGACTTTGTGCTATCAAAGCAGAATATTGTATTTCCTCTAAGAAACCATAACACTGAAGGACTAGGTACTGTTTTTCTGATACCTGTATGAATCCAGCTAACTGCTGTAAGGGGTCAGTATGTGGCTTATTAGTCTGAATTCCTAAAACTTAATTTATCACATTTCTCTGAATACATGCATAAAATATCTCAAATTATTAAACAATACGCTCTTTATCAGACAAGGACTCAACCCGAATTAAAGCATGAGTAATGCTGCACTGCGACACATCATAAGATTTAAGAACAATTCTAATTTTGCATTGATTGTTAACTGATCAGCAAAAGCAAAAGATAGCTCTGAATCACCCCAGGTATTTAACAGACATGGGAAGTCTTTGCGGGGTGAAATAAAAAGTCTAAATAAGTGAATAAATTTCTGTTCCAGAAAACCTAAGAAATCAGTGGGATATTGGAACAAGTTTTTTTATGAAATGTATTTATTGAAAGCCCCCTTTTAAAAGCTAAAATAGCATGTGTCTGATTTTCTCAGTTCTGGTAAGCTTGCTATCCTTTAGTAAAGTTGTTTTTTGTGGTTTTTTCCTCTTTTAGAAAATGAATCTGGAAGAAAATTGGTGAATCCAATCCAGTGGACCTACAGGCACTCTGACAGGCTCAGAGAGCAGAGTCTGGACCAAAGAGCAATTACCCCACCAAACGATTTCAGGTACAATTGACCTAAATATAGCACGCTCTTGAGATTATTGACAAGACTTCATTTCCTGTAGTGCTTTTCCCATTTGCTACTCCCGGTAACCACTGTGATCTTATCTTCCTGGTGCTGCATGACTTCTGGGATGTAGCTAAGAGTTCTGTTGTGCATTATCTTTAAACAGACAATTCATGCTAAAAGAGTCATTTGCAGTTAAATTAGATGATGCATATATTATTCTTGCTGCTGAAGTTACACAGAGCAGGAATGAATGCCTGAATCCCTTTGGAACTGGATGCACTGGGATTCTTTTTACTGTGCAATCAGAAAGACAGTAATAGTTAATTTTAAATAAATAGAAAATAGAAAATTTTATTTCATTCGATTGTAACAGTAGAGTCAGCTGTGCAGGATCTATAGGTGGAAAACTTCCTGTTTGTATCCTTGTATATACATTTATCCATGAAGTATGGCTTCCCCTAGTGTCATCCAAACTCCAGGTAATCACTGTCATTATCATACGCTGGCACAAAAAACAAATGAACCTGTAAAGTCAGTCTGTAAGTGTACAAATTGTGGATGAACTGAATTCAGGGGCTGGTAATGATGAAACCCATTTTAGTTTTGAGGAATGCCTTTTTCTTAAGCATCACTTGCAACTTGTGCAAAATGCTGGATGTGTTTGCATTCCGTGTATGTGGAATATAGAGAAAATTGAATTATTATTTGGAATACCTGTACATTGCACAGAAATTCAAGAGGCTAGTATCAGATTCCATGCTGAGCAGTTGTTGGGGACCCATTTTTTACAGACCTTTATTAACTGATATAGCAAGACACAATTGTTTTATTATTATTTTCCTCCATATCCCCTATGCTTTCCTAAAAGAACATCAGAATTTTTATTTTATTTGGAGAATAAACTCCACGACTAATCATAGGTCCCACTCCTCAAAGGAAACTTGGGAAAAAGTTCAATTGAAAGTTGAGTAATTTATAAGATAGAGACACATATACAATGTATTGGTCTACTGACTTGGTTCCATTGGTTATGGTGGACAGCATTTATAAATACAGTTACTAAAATAAGATGAAGCACAGATCAGTTAATTACGTAGTAATTAAGTAATCGTAGGGAAAATTTATATTAACTATAGGAGAAAACTTACCTCTGATGTTTTATTGCCAATCTACTGTAATGAGTTGGTGAGACATATATCACAGTGGAAAGCAATGTTAATTGTAAATGCAAGTATGAGAATAAGAATGCGGTAAAATAATTTCTGAAGGTAGGATGAGAATATGCAAGGCATGATTAAATGGATTCTCAGCTGGACAGATGGAGGTCATAGAACTTCTCACACTCTGCTTTAGGATCCTGAGAAATCTGAGTAGTCCTTTCTGGTGGGCTGCTAAATAAAATAATTCTGAATTTTGAGAAGGGAAGGAATGTACCTTATAAAATTAAATGGATTCATAAGAGGAGCTTTATGTTGTAGACTCTTCTACAGAACAAGACAACTAAGTAAACATGGGCCTGAGGGGGAGACTGAATTAAAATCCATCCTGCCCCAACACAAAGAACTCATAAGCAGTTACCAACAGCCCCAGAGTCTTTATTGAAATATTTACTTTCTTTACATTTGGTATTTTACAGTTAGTACTTCTCATAGTCTTATTGATTCTTGCAGTACTGCAAGGGCATAACCTTGCACACTAAACCCTGCTGGTGTGATTTGTGCTATTTTCTCTTTTTTGCCTGCATAAAATATATCTAAAACATGATCTTATATCTGCAAAGGAACATCAGATAGACACATTTTGTTAATTATTATCTTTACATTCCAGATACCTGGCATACTGACATGCAAACAGTTGTATGTACTATAGATTAGTAAATCTGCTTGAAACATAGGAGCTAACCCCTGAAAACCTCATGTAAGCTCCCTTCTCTGTGTGAATGGTCTTTGTGAGGACTGCTCACTTCACCTGATGACAGATTGAAACATTGTTCAATCTGTGTAGTATACAGTATATTATGAAAGATACGGCATGTTACTCATTTTAAAATAGTTATTTGATGTTTTCAGAGGATGCTCTGGTCTCTTACAGGATGCAAGCCCATAGCGGACAATGTCATAGATTAGGGATTTTAAGGTACTTTATCCCTGCTGCTTTATTCAGTTTGCCCTGCCAGGATGGTGAAAAGACATACTAAAGCAACCCTAATTAAGCGGTGTAGGAATCCCTGGTATGCAGGATTCTTCTTAGCCAGCTTTATATTCTTCCTGCTTGTTCTACAGTGCCTCAGGGAATGAGAAAAGTCTGGTCCATTAATTAGAGAATTAGCTTAGAGTTGAGAAAGAAGAGTTCAGGTTTTGTCTATGCCACAAACTTCCTGCAAGACACTTAGCTAAGTATTGAGCAAAATTCAGCAAGACCTAAAGATCAGGGATTGTGACTGCATTTTCTCTGCTTTTGAAGCAGAATCAAGCGTCCTTCTGTGTTTCCGGTATCTTAGTTACTCAACTTAAATAATTGAATAGTCAGAAATCTTAGCTTCCCTCATTAGCTGAAAAGATTTCTCTATACTTCTCCATCATACTGTTCTTACACAAGGATATTGATGGCATGGCAGAGATGCAGGAAGCAAAATAATGCCTTATGTTAGTTCAGACAGAGTATTACAAATATACTATAATGATGACAAGTTCATGTTAGCTCTTGGCTAACATCGGTGTACGTCTTCCTAATCTGACCTTCTAAAAAGGCAAAGTTCATCAATCAAATGTCACATGTTGCTAAATTTAAAGTTTATAAATTACCACTGTAAATTTATGTAGTAGAAATCATCACATAAAATTGTGCTGTGTTCTCTTTGTCTCTCTCCAGACTTAAGTAGGCTCTTTAAACTGCAGTTTCTAGGGAGCATCTCTGCTCCTGTGAACAGTCATGTTTTCTTATATTGCATGAGCCAGCCAACTGTGATTGATCAGAGGCTGCTGCTGATGTCAGCATGCTAAAGAGAACAGTTATGTTAAAGCTAAAGATGACAAGCAGGGTCATATTGCCAAGAATTTGGGGAAAAAAAAATTCTTGTGTTTTTTTATTTGTATAACTCAGCCTGCCAGAACACCTGATCCCTAAATCATCCTGAAAATTGTTTGGGATATAAAATCACACCCACCCACTGTCAAAGGGCGTGGTCGCTCTTCACTGCACGAGCAGCTACATGCATAAACCCCAATCCCATATCAAGTTGAATACACATCATAAGTAAAAATGGTTTTTAAGATAAATCTGATAACGATAGAGCTGATAAGTTTTGTAGCAAACACTTAGGAGTGTTGGAGTAATTGGTTTAGAAGAGGTAAAAAATAATTTTGCTAGATCCATTCAGCTTCTTAAGACTGAATGCCTCCTCTTGTACTACTGTGGTATTTTATGAAGAAGAGTTATCATGTAGCTTTATTTTGACCAGTTTCCAGCTTTTAGCTTTATTATATGATCTTAAATGATTCTTTTGTCTTTAAGCATATTGGATTGTAAATTTTGATGGGCAAAAAAAAATATCATAGCACATAAGCATATTTTGCTTTTTTCCACTTCAGATAAATGACTACGTATTATTGCTTAGCTGCTATATCTAACTGAAGTATTTCTTCTGAAGCCAAGGAAGACACAGAAGACTAATTTGAAAGCCAAGTGGAGTTAAGAGAAAGACTTCATAGATCAAATAGGGTTTGCATCAAGGTTGAGTTAGGTCAGAACTATCCTTTTTATTCAGTAGAAATAAAGCTTTTATTAACAAGCCTACATATAAAAAAAGACTTTCATACACTGAGACAAAAGAGGTGCAGAAATACATTTCTACAGCAACACATTCATCTTCAGTGCACTTAAGAATGCTGAGGATAGGAATATGCTTGATAAAAACTATAAAGACTCTTATCCAATAAGTAGCTAAAGTCAACAGAAGGTACGTGTTTTCTAGTCAATCAATCAAGGCTATAATGAGAAACTGTTTTTAAAAAGTTTTTAGAAGCATGGTGGGAGGACAAAGCATGTGTGGATTCTTATAGGCTCAGCAGTCCTTTCTGTATACAAACAGAGTTTATGACTCTGTATTATGTCCTTATTAATGTTGTTGCAAACTAATTTAAATTGTTTAGAGAGGGGTACTCTAAAAGTTTCCTCTCTTCTTCCAAACACATTTTGGGGAAGGTGCAGAGGCGGTAGGAACTACCATGGTCACCTAGCACATTTCAAGGGGGAGCTACTCCACTGTCGTTTGGGACAGAGCAGGTCATTGCAGCTTAGCAGCTCTCAGTAGTATTGTCCCCAGATGACCTTGTGGATGGATTTCTATTTCAAAATCGTACAGAAGTTAAATATTGCTGAAAATAGCATTCACTCTTGTTGTGCTCCTTTTCATGGCTTCTGGGGTGAAATCTGTCCTAATGTAGATGTCTTTTATATCTAATTTGTCTTTGACTAGGCTGCCTTTTTAGTCAATGGAGGGAAATAGACACTTTTAGGGCATGATTCATCTTTTCAGAAGGTAGACGTCTAAATAGGTCAGATGAATCAGGCTGTAGAATAACATATTCCTTACTAGTGAGAATAAAGGAAACCTAGGGATCAGCTTAGATCCTGATGCCTGTATTGCAGATATCTAAAGTTAAGTGAAATGAACTCTGTGTCTACAGGAACTAAGTCAGAGCTCAAAGTCAGAGGACAATATCCCACTCCTCAGGAAGCACCTTTTCCTTCAGAGTTCCTGGTTTCACTGTACTGGAGTGCGTGTTCATAGTCATAGTCATGAGGTGATAAAAAAAAACTTGACACCCCCACCTTCTCCTGCTTAATATTTTAAGATGTGAAAACTGAGTAGACTTTATTGTGTGATTAAGTAATTTGTATACATCTATCATCAGTTATTCCACTGGTTCCGCGGTGGCAGCATTTTTTACGAGTCTCTGCTGATAATCTGTATGTACAGGATCTCACCATGGTTTTGACTGGTCCTTGTAAACTATTTTAGAACCAGATATTTTTTCTCAATCCAGATTCTCTGCAAGCAGATAGAGAAGGGAAGATGTGCAATAAAATTAGGCTAGTAGACTAACTTAAATTGTTTCCCCATCATAGTCATTAGTGTTAGTGCCAGAATGTCACTAAACTTCCCAGTAGATGAGTTGGTTAGTACAACGTACCTAAAAAATCCACAATGAATATTTTCAAGTGCTTACAAATGAGCTGTGCAGAAAGGATCTCTGCTTCGTTTTGGTTGTGCTTGCTTAAAGTATCAACCACAGGCAATAAAATGGAACATAAAGGAAGAAACAACATTATTTATTATATGTTAACAATACAAAATCAACAAATAAAGACCCGTCTAAACCACTTGAACACCAATGCAGCTTTTTCATATGCTGCTTTTCTCCCATTGTTTGTAAAACTTCAGATCTCAGCAAACCTGCAAGACTTTTGTCAGATGCATACCCAGGAGTAGCACAAGGATGACAGCCTGGAGTAAGCAGATTGCTAGTGAGGCTAGCAGGTGCCAAAACATGCTGTTTCATGACCCAGTGTAAAGATGCCAAAAATAATCTCAAATGTACTTCAGTAAATAAATGCAAAAACCCCTCAGGCTTCAGAAATACAGTCTGTAGAACTGTCTGAGATTAAGCAAGAAACTTAAAGTTAGAAGACCGGTGTTCTGAATTCTGCTCTGCAACTAGCTGTGTCCAGGTAGTGATGCCTTTTGGCCAAAATCTGTATTTTGCCAGTTAAATAGATGGTGTGTTTTTCAAAAGTAGCTGGGAGCAGAACTATGATGGATTCCATAGATGAAAGCATGAAATTAAGTTGATTCATCTGCAAATGTTGACTAAATATCTCTGCCTTGTTTTCCTTGTCTTTCAGAATTATAGTATTTATCTGTCTTTGGTTCTAGTAGTTTCAAATGTGTACATAGCAATAAAAATTTGTAAGTGCAAATGTTGTAAAATAAGTTTATCTTACTGTTAAAGCTGAAAGTAGATTCATAGCTATGGAACATGTTTGATTGATCAGCCTGAAAAGAATTTTCTATAGATAAGGTAAGATCCAAATGGCTGTGTGTCCTGGTTGAAGGGCTGGCCCTGACCCTAAACCTTGGCACTGTGTTAAACAATTGCATTTAAATTTAAAGAGAGCAATACCAAGACTATGCTGAGTGAACTTGAAACTGCAAAATGCACTGTGAAATTGTCAGAATCATTTAAATAGTGAGTACTGTGTGTTTAGTTTGTAAAATAAGATCAATACAATAAAAAGTATGGCTGAAACTGAAATACAAAGGAGGGGTGAAAAGGAGTTTAGAATATAGGTGTGAAATGTTATTTGCATTTTAAATATTGTACTTAAATTTGAAATCCTTCTGCCACTGTAGCCCTTTGCAAATCTGCTGCTGAATGTGTATTGTGTAAGATATCTAAAAGTTACTAAGAAATAAGGGATAGTAATTATGACAGGGGTATGATGATTGCTATAGTTTGTAGACACCAAAAGAAGTGCCCATGTGAGCAAGCTGGCTCTGTGCAAAATGACAGTGTTCTTTATACAAGAGATTAGCAAAGCAAAATCTTGTATGTAATCTGTCTGGCCATCAGCAAGGCACATAGTTCCTTTGAGCCACAGTAAGCCAGGCAGCGCACACTGAAAAAATAAAAAAAGCAGCATCTTCTAAAACTGATATTTTACCTGAAATATGTAGCCACGTATTACAAATGTGATGGGTCATATCTTTGAGTGCAAATGAAAGCAAGGAATGAACTGAAAGAACAAGATAATGATCTCTGATTCCATACACTGATATAAGAGACATGGTCCTTAAATGACAGATTTTTTCAAATGGAAACCACTTAATTAATCATATATACAGATATATCTACCCATAAGTACACAAGTAGCCTGTGGTTTTCACAATTAAAAACTCTCATCCATCTTAAAAAGAGGAGGTGAAGGTTTGATTAGGCTTAGTCTTGTATGTATTTGAACAAGGCTGATAAAAACGCATGTGTTTTGGCTCTGCATCTCTGAGGGGCCTACTGGCTACTTGTCTCAGCATTTTTTTCCGAGTAGTCTGTGTAACAAAACCTAAAAGTGACGGCTTGGTTTAAAAATTTGATGTGGTACTTTCTTCGAGGTGAAGATGCCAAAATACAGGTGCTACATGCTAGTGCTTTTCTCCCTAGTTATTCAAGGGAGTTGGGACAGTAGGTGGCTGGGCTGCTGAACCTCTTTCCAGGCTGCGCTGACTTTTCTGACTAGATATCCGCTGGCTGCATTGGAAGTTTTAACAGTGCCAACATGTACACATCTAAATTTAATCTTCAGCTTTCCTTCCTGTAATATCACCTTTCTGCAATCCCTGAATTGTCTGGAGTGGTGTAAGGTATATATACAGCGAAGAAATGCAACCAGTCTATCCTGTCCTATACCGTTTTTTTTAATATATTTTGTTTAGAGAGGACTTTTTCTGGATTGTATAGAATACTGAACTTCAAAAGCATCTTAATTAGAGTTCAGATTTTAGAAAGTGTTAGGGAAAGGTGGGTACTTATGGGTGTGTACAGAAGTTGCCATGGAAATGATGCGTCCAACCTGTCTGAAAATTGAAACAAGTTAAGTAAATAATTTCTTGAAGTATTTAATGAAATCTGTTAAATTGCTTGCATTTCTGGGCATTTTGTTCTACCTCTATGACTATTTATAAATATCCTAATATTTAAATTCATTTTACTAAGTTAAAATAAGCTGTAATTTCTTAAAGAGTAGTTGATGAGTAGCGAAAAGTCAATTGTTAATTTTTACAGGAAAATCCTTCAAGGTCAGATGAAGCCTACATGATTTTCTTCAATTGTTTTATAGATATTAATTAACTGATTATTTTCAGGGAATATTAGCACATAAAACTTACACTCCATGTAACAAGAATGTTGTATAATAAGGGAATGGCCACCAGAAAGGATCTGCATTTACTTTCAAACAAGACAACAAAATATTAGCTTGTTTAATGGAATGGTAATTTTTTCCCTGTTCTTATTTACTCTTATAAAGCTCCCGACAGTCTAAATGGTGAGCCCAGTAACAAGCACAATAATGAAGACTCGGTAAAGCAGCCTTTGGTAGGAAGGCTTGGAAAATTTGTAGAAATGGACAGATGTCTCACGTAGGATGGTTTCCTGTGTCCTATACAGACCCCATCAGGGGAACTCTTGGGTATTCCCTGAAGCTGACCCTTCTTCACCTTATTTTTATACATTTATTAGCAGTCTGACTTTCCGGAGTTCTGAGAAACACTTTGAAGTTAATGGAAACTGAATATGCTCTTTACTTGTGAGAATCAGTCATAAATTTCTTGCTGAACTCATGTAGTTTAATTAATTCAAGAGACCATGGTAGACAGCAGGAACTACTGTGCTGTAGCATATTACAGCATATGCTGTTTATGATGCTAAAAGAAAATTTTGGCCAAAATCTGGGTCCAAACTTTTTTGTAGGAAATAGGAATAACTGGTAATGAAATAATCTTTCCAATATTCCAGTTGTTATAACTAATTCCAATATTGCATTTCCAGTAGTCAAAAGTAAATTCTGTTTTGAACTAGATGAGTAAAATTCAGATAGTTAATGTATGTCTTTTAATTGGATCTCAGCAGGATCTTCAGTTACTTCATGTTATAATATGAAAAACTATAATATTGAAAAACCTACATTAAATGGTCCAAACACTCAAAAGCTAATACATACCAGAATTAAACTTTGTTAGGGCAAGTTAATTTAATCTCCCCCATGCATATGCATTATGATGGCTTCTTTAATTACATGATCACCTATTACCTTTCTTACAAGACCTTTTCCTCATTCAGTTCACAGAATATGTGATAGTCACTTAATGAGCAGGTATTTAATATTTTGCTTTCTTGACATTGTTCAGTGTGTGGCTCCATGCCTTGTTTACTGCAGACTATTTAAACCTTGCTCTGAAGGAAACATTATTATTAATTTCCTTTGGGGATTTTCCTAGTGATCATCACTATAGCATCTGAGTGATGAACAGACATTAAATTAGCTTTACTGCAGGTCTCTGAGATTGGAAGACAATGTGATTTCTGTTTAATGGCTGGGGAACCGTGGCCCAGAGAAAGTGTGTTCAAAAGGTGCCACTAATCTACAAGACTAGCCTGTGGTGCTTCGGTCCAAAAGCCTTGACTCCTTACTGCGAGATAGAACTTTTCCAACTCAGGTCTTCCTGTTTCCAGCTGTGTCTCTGAGCATTCATCACTTCTGCAAATTCAGATGCCTAATCTCAGTGAGTTGCATAGAAAATTAAGAATATACTTTTAGTGACCACCTCTAAAAAAACCGGTTTGAATTACTACAATGGGAGCTTAATGGCAATAAAAAATAGAATCCTATTTTCTGGGCCGATATCCAATTACCTTAACCATTCTTTCTCATTTTGCAATGCTGTCCCATTCTTTAGTGCATTTTTTCAAAATTCTTCACCAGATGAACCTTCTGCAGTACACAGTTCTGATTCATCCTTACAGCAAGGCCATCTCGTGCACAGTATGAGGCAGGTGTATTCTGGGGAAAATGGTATGAGTCATGCCATTAGTCTCCCTCATGATGGCCGTTCACAAGACGGGGAAAAATTAGGTTATACAGGCAACCTGGCACTTCTGACATCTTTGTCCTTGATTTGGTCATGTTAAAAAAGTTATTTTAATAATGTGTCTGTGTGAGAAAGGGAGAGAGACAGACAGAGGGAAAGATAAAGAGTACTCACTTACCATTTTAAAAATAGAAACTCATAATAATATCTTAACTGTCATCTGAATTAGGAGATGCTTGGAACCTAAAAATCCCCCACACTATGTTGTACCATTCTTCTAGTCTATATCATTCTTCTATTAAAGGAGATATATGGATTAATATTCTGTTAAAACTGCTGCTGGAGGAATAAGATACAAGATACATTTTTAATTACCATCAGTCTCCACAGGTATTTACTGATGGCATAGAAACCATAAGAAACTAAAATTTGGTGTCCAGAAGGGTTTTTTAGTCGTTATTGATTCTCTGCTCAGTTGTCAATGACCTTTTCTACCACGTTTCTCTCTGCCTCTTATGACTCTGTGTATAACCCAATCCTATATACTTAGCAGAACAGTTCTAATTCTCACTGGCCCACTGGCCTCTTGTCCTCTGTTGTTCTTTTCTTACCCTGAGCATAGGCCAAGTACGTGTTCTTTGCCTCTTTTCTACAGCCAGTGTCTGTATGTCTTCATCCCTCATTCCTCTGCAGCTGGATTCCGAGGCTTTTCTATGTCCTTCTCATTCCCACAGACTTTCCAGCCAGAACTCCATCATCGAGCTCTTTTTTTCAGTTTCTATGCCTCCAGCCATCCATTGCTTCTCTCCCTGTGTGCCTGTTTCAAATGCTACTGTTAAATGTTTGCTCTTCCTGTGCCTTTCCTCTCTGCTTGCTTTGGACAGTAGGGAACTGATCAGAACTCTCTTCATGTAAATGTCATTCTAGCTTTGAGAGCAGAGCCTCTGTTCACTGAAGGATGACTTTGCATGAGTTTCATTTTCTTTGCTCAAAATTTGAACTTAAATCTAAATATAGGCAACAGAAGTGATGCACCCATGACTGGTACTCAAGGTCTGACTCTATTCCAGGCAAACTTTTTAGTCCTGCTAGATACTTACCATGTCTGCTCTTAACTTACACATTTCTGCTTTTTCTTTCCATTGCTCGTGACACTTTTACTCATCATCAGTCTTGAATCCAGACAGATTCTGCTGGGTGAAACTAGACTTTTGGAATGTTGCATGGATTCAGCCCCAGAATTCAGCACTGAAATGGGACCTGCTGGTTATCTGAGTTGCAGATGTAGCTCTTGACACATCCCAGTAACGTCTGGGCAGGTTAATCTCATTGTCACTAAACAGACTGTTAATGTAATGTAATAACATGGACAGAGCCTATGTAGAAAAATGCTGCAATACCGATCTATGGAAATTGTACAGTGCTAGATACTGAATCCAGAAGGTTTATCTATTGTCATATCTTGCTTAATATGGCCTGGATAATTTTATCTGTATATTCTTACAGTGTTCTGTAGCTGAAGATGGCCTAATCATTATTTGATCTTGAATTTAAAATATCAGAAGGTGATGGATTTAATTCTGTCCTCCATAAGTTGTAAAGCTTTGCCTAACTTCTGATACATTTGTAGAAGTTACAGACAGCTCCAAAAGGGACTGAGGTAACATCTTCTTGTGAAAGTCATTTTCCGTATGAAAGGAAATACACACTTTGCATTGATTAATTATCATATTTTAGTTCCATGCTTTCAAAATGCACAGTTTCTTGGAGGCCTCACAATACTGTTCCCTTCTTCCACTGCTTCTGGCTCTTTCATACCATTGCACTTTGCTTGGTCATCCTGATGCCTCATTCTTTTACTGGCAAGGAACTTGGAAGAGCAAATGATCAATAAAAGATTTGGGAAAAATATGCCAGGACAGCCTAAGCTTTGTAATGGAGTCTGTGGGGAATATTTTAAATGAGGACAAGGATATTGGATTTGGAGCAAGACAATAATGATGGTTAGATTTATTAGAATAAATATGGGAGATTTGTGCTCAGTTCCCTGTCTTACTCACATCTTCTGGCTGCTCTTATCTTTCTGTGACACAGTTCCTTATCAATAAAATGAGAATAACACTGCCTGACAGGTATTAAAATAGCTACTTCACAGATACCACAGAAAGAAGACAAACATTGATTACACTGAAGTATTACGGCTTGCATGAGTACTGTCATTGATAGTATGTCTCATATGAGTACTACCATTGATTTTTCCAAACCTTCCTTTGTTTGCACAGTTCTGACTATTGTTTTATTATCCTCCCTCCCCTCAAGTGATACTCTTGCTTTTATGGTTTGTATTACCTTTGAGCTTCTAACAGCTACTTGCTACTGCTCATATTTCACCACGGCTCCTGTTCCTCCAGAATTTCCTCTATCTTGCTGCTTTAATTTACATCTGGTTTCCCGCAACCCATTACTCTGTGCACAGCAGTTTCCTTTTCCTTTGACCTAAGTCAGCGTAGAGGGACTTTTGGGCTGCAGGAAGCTAGTGAGGCATTGAGAGCACATATACCAATGAGAATATGAATGGAAGTAACAGTCAAATATAGTACAAATGCGTAACTACTCTATGGACAAGAAGGTATATACATGTGCTTTCACAGCAGGAGTCTCTGAGTTGTGTGAAGTAGCTCTTTGATCTGAATGGCGTGTTCTTTGCCCAGGAGGAATTATTTGTGGAGTTAAGAACAGCCTAGTTGCAAGAGAGAGGAACTAAGCTGTGTGCTGACCATGCCTGCACTCATTATGCTTACACGGTCCTCATAGTCAGGGTAGCCCAAGGTGGATGTGAGCTCTGTTGATACTACTGTGTCTCATTGCTTTGTCACTCAGGTGTGTGTATTTAGAGACATATTCCATAGCTGTCTATGCTGAGATGTTCTAAAATTATTTTCAAGTTAGTTTTACTATGGGAAGACCCATCTGTCTTCTGGGGACAAATTGCTCAAATAGCAGAATTCAGCCACTGTGGAAGTGGGTCAAGTCTTTTTTCTTGCTGCAAGACCTGCATAAAAGCATGGCCTGATTCTAGCTCACACAAAGGGTAGTGGCATAGGTTCATGTGCTGTCAAAGTTCACAGATTTTCCTATGATGGGTTAAGACTAAAAGTGTGTAAAGCCTAAGATCAATTGCAACCTTGACAGCAACCAATACCTTACTCAGCTTTGAGCACATTGTGCAGTTCCCAGTTCACACTGGTCTTAAATATTGACTAATATGGCATGATGAATATCTTAGTGCATTTTGTAGAGGTAGCTCAGAACAATTTTGTAGAGCTAAGGACCTATCCATGCTAGGTCACATGGAATAGCAAAGAAAACCAGCAGCGGCCCCTTCCTTCTCCAGGAAGTAGGAATTTTGGAGATCAGAGCTGGCATGAACTGGCAGTCAAGAAAATGGCCGTCAGAAAAATAACCAGCAATACTGAACTGTTTTCTCTAAACAAAGTTGACACAGGCAGTCTCATGGGACAGTCACGTGCTGACTCTATTTCTTGCCAAAGTACGGCTTAAAATGTAGATGTGAACCAGGAATTATGACCAGCGCAGAAATATTAACGAATTTTCATGGAGCTAGTAAATGCTTTCTTCCCACTAGGCTTGTTCAAACCCATGTATTAAATGCAGAGGCAAAAAAGGACCTTTGGTGGCTTCTGAATTTCACACGTTGCACAATTATGACATTGTCTGATTCCTTGAAATAGTCTAATTACTAGAGAATGAGATTCTTTTGCGTTCAAATAAAATATTCCTTTACAGAATCTTTTTCATCCTGACAAACATATTGTAGTTAATGTTTTTTAATTTTTAATAAAATGCACGTTCTGCTCATTTGGTCTGAGTCTGGAAAGCGATGTTTTAAAATGAAGAACGATGGGCCTGATTCTACAACGTTATTTATGTGAGTAGTCCCACAGTGACTACTCTGTTTATCAGTTCCAAGGGTATCTAACATCAGAAAGCTCTTTGCTTTCATTTCCTGAAAACTGAAAGACAGAAATCTATTTCCATTTGTCAGTGAAGCTTTAGTATGCTTGGGGCTTTGTCCATCGTAACTGTGTTTACACTCCCTAATGATGTGTAACATTCTTATCTGTTTTGTTTCTGAGTGATGCATAATGAGTACTTGAGCAGAAACTAAGCTAAGGTTTGGAAAAGTAAAATGAAATACACTTCGATAAAAATTGGGTGTTATCTTCAGTCAGAAGGCCACTCTACTGAAAGTATTTTTCATGCACTACCTGCCTTTGTCCTTCTCTTAACAGGCTGCCCAAGGAAGTGGTTGAGTCACCATCCCTGGGGCTATTTAGGGACATGGTTTAGTGCTGGACTTGGCAGTGTTAGGTTTACAGTTGGTCTCAATGATCTTAAAAGTCTTTTGAAACCTAAATGATTCTATGATATGATTCTATGTACTTAAATAAACCTCTGCAAATCAGGTTGGGGATTTTTTAGCATGATTTGGTGAGAAGTTCCTTGTACAACTAGAGTCATGCACTGATTCTTGAGTTGTAAAATGTGGAAGATGTTAACATCAGAAAATTAGCCTTTTGTTACTTCTATAAGATGGACTTGGGTTTAGATATAAGCACTCCTGGAAATATCACTAGATACTTACTGCTCTTTCAGATATGAATATACCTTTGAAAATCTGTTCCTTGTTGTACATCTGCCCATGCTGTACATCAAGCTATATTAAAATCCTGATGATTTCTTCACACACCCCCAAATAAGAAACTTTGTGGTTTTGATACAGGATGTGTAAGAGGGCATTTTACTACTCCTGTGCATGTCATTCATTTAAGACCATGTGCCACTTAGCTGTCACTGTATTATTATTACTCAGAAACCTTTTTATTTTACAAGATACCTCTAAGGAATATATATTTTTGAATATTCAGCAGTAAAACTTGCTGACACCTGTAGTTGCTAAATATTACAAATGGTGCTTTTATTTTGATTTTTTTAAATGTTTCAAATGAACTTGTCTTTTCAGTTTACAAAAGAGCAGATTATATTCCACCTAGATATCCCATCGGAATGCACAAAGTCACTTCCAATCACCATTTTTCCTATGTTTACCTGATGTTAGTAATTGGTAGGGAATGTACTCATTATTGTGTGACCAAGTAACTATAGGCCGGTGACAGCTGGGAGCAGCTGGAAAAGATCAGAGCAACCCCTAAACTGGTTTTATCTGTATGAATGCTGCAGCAGGAAAGATCCTACACTGAAGATCTTATCCTTCCTCTCTTCTTCTGCATATTCAGGAATCTGGGTCTTTTGTTTTATACTTTTAGCCATTTGACATTGAAACTTCTAAACATGTATTTTGGTCAGGAGCATAGATATACAAGGTATAATTTACCAGCAAAAATGTCTTTGGAAATGTGTTTTCCTGCATCTGTTCTCTCCTTGGGAGCAAGAACAGCATTAACTGGAAATCTTACAGCACACTCCGGGCACTGCTGTCACAGTTCCTTTCTCATAGTCTTCCAAAATCCCAGTAGAGTCTGGGATTTTGATCTGCTCACATGGCTCATTGTACATCTCTCCGATGTCAAATATGAAGTGAATATAATCTCAGTGAAATATTTGCCTACATCCCATATTGTTAGCCTATTTGCTCTTTTCCAGAGAGGCAAAGGACTCTGAAATTTTCGTATGGCCATTAACATACTGTCCTGGTTTGAGTTAGAACCAAACCAATTCTGTTCATTGATTTTACTTTTCAGCTAAGTCTTTTCTAACTAACTGCACTTTCTGAAGCTCACAGCATGTTTTTGTGGACAGTGTCTGCTTCTAGCAGTGATAATGCTTGATGTGCAGAGTTACTACCAAGTGTACAGACCAAGGTCACTGCTAACTCTTGTGCACCACATCAGGGGGTGCAGAAAGTGAAAGGCCGCATCTGCAGGGAGGAGCGTCCAGGACAGCTGACCCTAAACTAACGAGGTATTCCATCCCATATACGTCATATTCTGTGTAAAGCTGAGGGATCACAAGGGTCTTGGCCCTTTGCCCTTTTTCCTTCTCATTGATCTTTCCACTGGCCTTCACTTCCCTTGGGGACTTTCTTCCCTTCTTGGACCTTCTTGTGCCTTTGATCCCGATTTGTGTGTTCCTGAACCCACCTCCTGAACCTGGTTCTCATTTGCTGCTGAGCCTGGTCTGGGACTTTGCTAGTGCCTGCTACAGCCTCAGTGGTGATGGTGATGTAATTGCCATCAGGGGAAG
Source organism: Coracias cyanogaster (assembly GCA_033124195.1). NCBI lineage: Eukaryota > Metazoa > Chordata > Aves > Coraciiformes > Coraciidae > Coracias > Coracias cyanogaster. The sequence goes on along the minus strand of JAVSBS010013055.1, from coordinate 39,124 downwards.
GCTGGGTTCGATACTGGTTTTGTATATATTTGTATATATCCCGTTTTATTATTATTATTATCTTCATTAAAGCTGTTTTAGTTTTCTTTTCTAATCCGGAAGCCTCTCTCTCTCATTCCCTTCCTCTCCCATTTGGAAGGGGAGGGGGCCGTAAGTCTCCTCTTTCTCTTCCTCCATTGGGGGCGGTTAACAGAGGGGTTAACAGAGAGCGTCTGTTGTAGGTCTGGTGGATTGAACCTAAACCTCAACACGTACAAATGTTTCATGTTCATAAAACAATTATACTATACCTTAAAGAGCAGAGGCTCCCAGAAATACATTGCTTACAACTATAGTAAAAGGATTCCAACCTATTTATACTTCTCCTACTAAGTATTAACCATTAAAGCATGAATAGGGTGAATTTTTATATGAAATATGTTTCATTTTCCCTTAATTTTCCTTTAGGTTTCACTTTGGATCCACTTATCTTGATATCCTGAGGTCAGATTTCAAAGGTGATTCCCATTCTTTAACACATGTACAGCACTGACTGGGATTTTCTAAAGGGCGCGGACTGCTAAGCTGCTTATATAGGAAATCTCATCTCCATTGCCAAGACTTAGATATAAGCACTCCTGGAAATACCACTAGATACTTACTGTACTTTCAGATGTGAAAGTACCTTTGAAAATCTGTTCCTAAGGGCCCATGTTGTACATCAGGCTATATTAAAATCCCGATGATTTCTTCACACACACCCAAACTGATAAACTGTGAAATGATTATTCCATCTCTCCAGCTTATCTCCCCCTCTTCTGTCCTTCTTATGTAGAGTCCCACAGTAATTCAACTTGGAATAGATCTCTGAAGGTCATCTAGTCCACCCTCTTGCTCAAAGCAGAGCCAGCTTCAAAGGTAGCTCAGGTTGCTTCATGCCTCTTGCTGCTTTCAGTGTCTCCAAGGATGAAGGCCTCAGATTCCACAAAACTCCATCTTCTGTGTACCTTCTTCCACTCTCATTGTGATTTTTTTGTTTGTTTCAAAGAGCGAGCTATATATGCTAATGTTCTACAGGTCTTTTGATGCAGATGTAGATGCTTCCCATCTGTTCCTCTTCTTTAACTCTTCCCTTTTCCCCAGTGATCCCTTTTTACCCTATTTGGTGACCTCACACTTGCTGTCATTTTCTCCTGATTTTCTCCTCACCGTGTCTCTCTAGCTCCTTCCTTTTGTAATTTGGGAATATATTAGTCTTTATTAATGTTCCCAATCCTTAGAAAACCATCCTAACTCTAATTTCCTAATTTCCATCTCTGTTGCTTCCCACTGTTCACCTGTGCTATTTATGCATTCACATTCTGTTGTAAACATCTGATCTTCAGTGCTATTACAAACCCCTTCAAATTGGCTTCTAACCTTCTCGTTAGCTGAAACCACTCTCACCAAGTCACCTAATGACTCTCTTTTAGCCAGTTCTTCATCCTCCTTTCACACTGTCAGTTTTGATCTTACTAATTCTCATCATACCTTGTATCTTTGGCTCCATTCTTTACTTGTTTTCCTTCTAAATCCTTAATCTTGCCTTTCGTTCATCCTTTGAAGCATCCTCATCTGGCTTCTGCCAAAATCTCAAGGAGTTTTAGTTTAGATCCACCTCTCTCCTTTTACACATCACCTCTACAGTCCTATCCACAAATAAATACAACTGACATCTCTGTGCTGCTCAGATTTATATCTGTACTCCCGATATTATAATAGCAGCTCAAGATGGGCATGATTAAAAAAGGGCTCCCCTCTTAAACCTTCCATACTGCTTGTTTTCTCAGTCACCATCTTGTCTGTCAGGCAAATAATACAGATACTACTTTTGATTCAGGCCTCTTCAGATCCTCCTATCAAGGCTATGTCTAAATATTTCAGATTCCTTTCTTCATAAGACATCTAAGCTGTGGTTCTTAATCTCATACCAATAAATCTGTTGAGTGTATCTACACAGTGTATTACAGCATACATGCTAAGGCCCTGGCATGATGTGCATGTACTTTTTAGCTAGAAATGTTTGGCAGTATAATAATAAAAATAATTGATATATAAAAATAACACATATGATTGGGTAAATTCCACATTGTTTAAGTATGTGTGAATATGGTGCAATTCATACAGAGTTTGGGGTAAAAGGTAGAAAAGCTGCAGTAGACAAACTAATCCTGTGAAGTCCACTTCATGGTAAGTCTTAAATTTCACTGTCAAGTACAATTTTATTTTTAAACTTCATCCTTGCCTTTCTGCTACACTCAGTGTGCAAAAAATGTACATTACTGCTATATTATTTATCCACCATTTCTGATATCTCTGAATTTAGCTTGGTGTTACCATACATAGTTGCACAAAAGAGGAAAATAAGGATGGATCCTTCACTTTCGGTTTCTGTATTTTGACAGATATTAATAAACACCCTAACTCTGGATTTGTGTTCCCACATGAAATCTGCAGTAAAAATTCTCCTCATAAGGCAACCAGGATCTGAAAATTTGCATGCTGTTCACCTGGTGTGCTTGCTCTTCATTACAAGATTAAATATGCTTCCAAGGCTGAAAAATAAGCTTAGCAAAGTCAACATTTATGCCAGTAATATAGTAGAAAATGCAAAATGTTTCCAAGCTCAGAAGCCAGTGAAGCTGCTGAAACATAAGTAAATGCTCAGAACAAATTTAATTGTATCATGATCTAAGCATATGTGCATTGATTCCTGGGACAGACAGTTGGCTGGGTGAGAGACAGGAGAGACTAGGGATAAAGAGGAGGGCCTTGACTTCCGTTTCCAAACTGTTTTTATTTTGAGAAGCTTTTTCATTTCAAAAAAACATCTGAGCTTTTGAGATACAATCAGAGTAGAGAGGCTGCATAAGAATTAAATTCCCTCAACATAATTTTAAAGTCTTTCATTGTTTGGGGGTTTTTTCCCTCAAAAATTCCCCAAAATGTCTTGAGCAATGAGAAGGGCAGTATAGATTGAGTGATAAAACTATTACAAAGCAATCCAAAAATGTTAATAAGTGGACATATCTTTTGCTTTAAGTTTTATAAGCCTCCAAATTAATTTTTTTTTTAATTTTATTTTTATCCAGTGACTTTAATTAAAACTCATCAGAGGTATTTGCATTTTTCAGGGTTTTTTTCTTTTCGCTCTACTGGATATGACTTAGGAGCCTTTTTCCTTTAACAGTGTTCTCTGGGCCTTCCTCTGGTTTGGACGTTGTTGCCTCCTCTGGCGCTGAGATTTTACAGCTTTATCTGCTTCAGAGTAAAGGTGTTGAGGTGCGGCTGTGCTGATCTGCGGGCTCTCTGGTGCGGTACTGCAGAACAGCGGAGCCGCAGTCCCGTTGCAGTCCTAACAGAGACCAACGCTGAATCTTCCCATAAATAAGATCACTTTTCAAGATCTTAATTAGTCTTCAGAAACTAATTCAAGAGTGTAGTAGAATTGATTACAATCATACCAGCAATGTACTGATACATGTTACTACAACAAAGATAGGAAAATGCCCTGGCTTTGTGTATATGCTTTTAAAACCACTCGCTGATGTATTTAGTCTAAGCATAGGGTAGTATTTTGAAACTGTAGTGCTGGGAGGAGTGGTAGGCTGAAAGCCTTCATTCAGTGTAGCATGCCTAGAGCAGGGGATTGCAGTTAAGCATAGATACAGTCCCTAGAACTGATTTAGTCCCTCTGTCCTTTCTCATATGCATATTACCTATCTTTCTGAAGAGGAAGTAATCTCTTTTTGTGTGCTCCTAGCTCATACTGATAGCAGTCAAGGTCCACTGCTGCTAATGCAATATAAATTGCTGTTCAGTGCTAATAAGTTTATATGTGTTAAGCATACAGTGTTTACTGCTTACAGAGAAGGTAGACTGTAAAGATGCTATTCTCAGGGCTTTTTTTCCCCTCTTTGTTAAAGTCTGAAGAGTCACCCTGAAAAATAGGCAGGAGGAAGAGTAGTGATTTGACTGGTAGTGCACATAGAGCTGGTCGAGGATCACTGCATTCATTTCACATAGACCACCGAACAGCTCTCAGACCTTAAGAACTTTAGCCATTACTTTAGCTACATTGGATATGAACCAGTAACATAAAGGTGAAAGGCCCTGTAGGCCATTATCAATCCCTAGTCACACAGACCTCTTTTGCCTGTCTTCTTAAATTTGTGCTTCATCAATGCATGTGATTCTAGCACAAAGGATTCAGAAATTTTGGTATGGACTACACAGACGTTGTAAAGCACTTGGGGACAGAAGGAGAGTTCTTCTTATTAATTCAGGCTGACTTTAATGCACCACATAAACTAGATTTTTTTTTTTATACATTTAGTCCTTAAAAGTCCCATTAGTTTTCCCTTACAACCCCACCTCTTTTTCTTTAATTTGCAATAATATTTTCTGCACTGATGTGAAATTTTTTGAGATCTATGGAATTTTTACTTTTCATTTATCTCACTTGTTTTCCTAACAAGGAATAATAAGATGAAAAACAATAGGAAAAAAAATGAAATTATTTCCACTGTGCCTCTTTCATTCACATTATCTCTGCTCGGGTTTGTAAGTGTGTGCTGGTGTGCGTATGGCAGCACTGAGAGGAAGGACTAACCTTGCTTTAGTATGACTTTTAAGTAACAGCATAGGACCATGTGCACACTCAATATGTAATTACCGGTATAATTTTGTGTAACCACACTGATACTGTGATCCAGTAACTGTCATAAAACCCTAATGACATCTTTTGAAGTCTGCATATTACCCTTTAAATACTTATTGAATATAAATTATGGGAAACCAATTAGTTGTTTTTTTCTAAGCCCTGGACAGTAGTTAGTATTCAAAATTTCTTCAACAACAACAATAAAACCCAACAGTCAAAAAAAATTTCAAAATTCTAAGTTTTATTACTAAACTGGGAATAAGAAGGTTTCAAGCTTGCAGATCAATACCTATTCCTATTTCTTAGTGGGGAGGGTGTATTCTTTCCACATTTATGAGCACAATTAAGTGTTTAATTCAATTAAAAGATAGTTTGTAGCTCCGCAGCATGGAAAGCCCTGTAAAACCCTGGAAGCTGTGAAAATTGGCTCCACACCCGGTTAGCTCATGCAGCAAAGAATTAGCTGAAATGGGAAGGCAATTAGCAGCAAAACTTTTATGCAGCACTAAGCCGCAGGCATAGAGTTAGCCAACCAGGAGTTGTACAGGCTACACAGATGAACCCTTTCTCTACTGACGCACACCAATTTTAGGAAAAACTTGTAAATCTCTTTGTTGTGTACACCTTGCTAGTTAGAGAACACATGTAATGGTGCAAAAACCAGTCTCTTTTTGGAAGGGAGCTCTCCTTAAGGATAAAAGGATAAAACAATGGGCTTGGAGTTCAGATGGTTATTAGTCATTAGACTGTGGTGATCATTAGTAGCAAATAACCACCCTCAGAGCAGTATTCACATACTGGATTCTACACTCAGATCTGTCACTGTCAGCACTAGGTTTTCTTTTAACATCTGTGATTCTGTTTTCTCTACGTGAGTGTATTGTCTCTATGTAGTACTTCAGTGCTGAATCACATCTTGCACATCGAGCACATGTACCAGCCTGTGTGGTCAGACTCGTTCTGCCTGCTGTCCAGGCTGACTGGATGTCCAGCCACGTCTGGCCCACCACTCTTCGGGCTTTGCTAGCACAATCTTCTGCCTGAGCTAATTAATCCCTGACCAAATCTGCCTTGTGTCTGGCCAGGTTGGAGCATGGGCAGAAGAGCTGGGGTCTGTTACAGTCCTGGATGCACACAGACAAGCTCAGAAAGAGGGCTGGGTGACAAAACAAATGATTTTCATAAAAAGAGATTGGCAGCTCTTACTCCACAGATCCCCAAATTGCATGAACTCCCACAGCTTCTGTTTTATTGGCAGGAGTTTCTGTTTTCCACCTCGTTGTGCAGGGTCACGCCGAGTGCCTCCCTCTGCAGATTAGAGCCCTATCTACTCTGTGTGTTTGGAGATGTTCAACTGGGAAGGCTCTCCAACTACTGCAGGGAGAACAGGATATGTCCCTGGATGTTTATAACACCCTTCTGAATTCCTCAGACAAGACGTGGATATGCATGCAAAGTGTTACTATTTCAGGGATATTCAGAGGTAATGTTGAGTGCCTGCAGAAAAATGAATTTAAGCTGCAATCCTGTCATTGGATTCCATCTCGACACAATCAGGGTACAGGATCAGGACCATTATGAGATTCTATGTTTGAACAAGGAGTTTAAAAGCAGCTTTTTAAAAGATCTGAAAATGTGTTTTTTCACCCTCCTGATCTGAATTGGCAGCAACGTGATCCCTGGGGGCTGCCATTTTAGTGATAGTTCCAACAGGAGACCCAGCACAATGACCTGTATCAAAGCGAGAGAACTGTAGCCAGACACGCAGAAAGCTGCTGCTGCCAGGAGACTCTGAGAACTGGGGATAGTTTCTAGAGCCACTCAGATGTGGGATTTGCTGTCAGCTCGGAGTTGTATTCTGAGCAGAGTATTTGTGTTATTTGAATGCAATAAACAATGAAAAAAGCACAAGAGAAGTTCTAGAACTGGCAGAGAGCTGTGGAAAGTCTGGTGCTGCTTCATGTCTTTTGGCTGCAGCTTTGATTTCCTTGATCTGTCTTCTGAATTTCATATTCCATGGTAAAACATGTTAGTTATAGGTAGTTTTTTAAAAAAACAACTGTCAGAGACTTGGCCTTTGGTTATTAAAAAATAAACTGAGTTTCATTCCTGAAGTAATAAGGGCAATATTTCCAGTGTTCAGCTATCTGGATTTTTTGGTCTCAAAGCTCTGAGGCATTTTGGACTTTGCTCTTAAAAGAGCTTTCATGGGTGACCAATGCCATATACTGTCCTTCTGTAAGCCACAGAAGACAAAGGCAAGCCCCTGTTATTTATATTAGTATTGAATGAGATCAGAAACTGATTCATCTGGCAGCCAGGGAAGTCACCTAGGGAATTCCCTGAGCGTGGCACTCAGTTGGAGTAGAGTTGTGCATATCTGCCGTACTAACCTGGAGTATATTTACTTTCCACTTAAGGTGTTACACATGGGTCATAAAGTCTGAAACGTCGCCAGTTCCCTAATGGAATTGATTATTCTCAGGCAAGGCATAGGTGGCTGTGGCCTTGTCATCATAGCAGTGGAAAACAGGGTGTATTTATACAGTTGTAATGCTTGTTAAAATACTTAATTTCTATTGTTAGACATGTCTTGTTATTTTTATAGAACATTTGCCATACCTTTGTTGTTACAGTGGATTGAGAAAGAGCAGAAACTGTTTTAGTTTAGTTTTTAGTTTCCTAATTATCATTGTTTTAGTACAATACATTGTTTTGTACAATAAAAATCTGCCATACAGTAGATACAATTTTATTCTAAAGTATGAAGGAGAACTGCCCCGTGAAATTTAATTGGTTCAAACACGAAGTGTTTCAGTAGTTTTCTGGGTACTTTGGTAGCATGTCAGGTGTTTTAGACAAAGATTAATACTTTTTTTTTCTTTAAATGTTGCTTTCTCCATTAGAAGACCACCACAAAAAGTAAAGGTAGCTGGCTACACATGAAGAAATGGTACCAAACCATACAGGAAAACATGTTGTTTCCATTTTTCTAAGTGGTTTGAGAACAGCTTGCAATCTGCTGTGCTGTAAGACGTGGTCTGAAGTAGGTCTCTGAATCACACTGGGCTCTTCATGCGAGGGACTACTGCTAAGTTTTGCCCCACTTCTCTTCGAGCAGTGTCTACAGGACAAAATTACAGCCTTTTGTCCGTGCATGTGATGTGACATTCCAGATGTGATCCTGCTGCAGGGCTTGTGCACACAGATCACTGCTATGTATTCCAAAAATAGTTTGGAATTAGGTTTTCCTGTTACGTTCTAAAGGAAGAGATTGATCCAGTAGGTCAAACAGCATATGATTAAATATTGATCAGCTTGTTCTGAGTGTTGTGTTTCACACTTCTTTCTTAAACATTTTGAATTTCAAGCGCTTCCTTGGCTGTGGTTAAAAGTATTAGACGCCGGTTAGTTGTCAGTTTGCTTCTGCGTGCTCATGCCTTCTCTGGTCCTAAATCCCTCCATCAGATCCACAGTATGGATTTCGGATAAGCAGCTTAAAAGAAGTATTAGCTTGGCTGTAATGTGTCAGAGGGCATTCCCAGGATGCTTTCCCACCATGCTATTTGCCACTGGACCTAAACCACTTAGTTCAAAGGCTAATGAGTCTTCATAACTGGGCATGTAGTCATAGGGAAACAGATTGATAACTGTCCCAGGATCCAAAATTGTTGTAGGCATGTTAGCTGAAAGCTCTTCTACTGCTTTCTGCCCGGGCTTTTCCGCTCCTCTGTTATATATGGATTAATGGAAGTAGACCAATGAAGAGAAGGGGGAATCACCAGCTGAGCTTGTTTGCTGTTTCATTGTTTAAGCTACTTGCAATTTAAATAAAGTTTAAGCCTGTAAAGTAGGCCTGTCTACTGAGACTAGGATGAAGGAAACCAAAATACATTTCTTTGTGCTGATGGCTTAATATACTACCTGCAGGAACTCAGGATATTATTGTTATTGAATGCAAATTCTCTTACTCTATGCATAAGCAGTTTGCTTAGAGTCTAAAACACTGATGAAAAAATTGTACAGTATTTTGCTATATGCAGCAATCAAAGTACTGGTGGTGTAAAGAATACAAATAGAAAAAAAGGATTTAATTAGTTATTTTGGAAGATGGAGATGGTATAGAATAAATAAAGCACTACATTTAACATTGACCAGACACAGGAGTGGGCTTTGCTATTTCCGTGGTCATTTGTAAAACTTTGGTTTGACCTTGCAAAAACAGAAATTGTAGGAGTCATTATAAGTGACCAGATTAGTGTGCAGACTACTCTGGTAACCACTCTCAGACACTGGCCTCTTACTGTTTAATCTTAGGGAATAAAGTGTTTACATGCCTAAAAAAGCATGTATTTTTAAAGTAAATGAAACTATCTATCTCCTTCACACTTCTATCCTGCAACATATTTGAATTATTAAAAAATAACACAGGGACAAATGGTAGTACTAGCTACTATCACTTGACATGAGGTTTTTCATTTTCACATTAAGCTATAGTTGCTTTTACCTGTTAAAATCCCTTCATCTATCTGCAGCAAACTGCAGAGGTTAATTGGGGCTGGACAAGCTGTGTATAGGTGTTCCATGCCAAGTGGAAGGCAGGGAGTGGTGCCATGGGACAGGCACCTCTGCCCTGGTGCTGCCTGTGCCCAGCAGCCTGCCTTGGAGGCTGTTTTATCATGAGGGTGCTGGCACCGAGGTGGTGGCCTCTAAACCAATGCCCTCCCTAAACTGACCGTGGGGAGGGCTGAGAAGAGGCAGAGACTGCTGGCAGTGGAAGCAGCTGCAAAGCGGCCAAAGCAGTGACCTTCACGTAGCTATCACTGGGTATTTGCTGCCTGGAGCTGAATGACTCTTGCGCCTGTTCCCACTTTCCCTCCCTCACAGACTCTTTGCACCAGCTTTGCTCCATGCCTGCGCTTACTTTTTTTCACCTTTTTTTTTCCTTGCCTGGTCCTCCTTTCATCTCTCTCAGTGTCCAGTCTTGCTACCCTCTTTCCCACTTAGTTCATTTGAATGCACCAAGCCACCCCTAAAGGGACCCCGATGGTAATCGCACTTAGTCTGTGTGTGTGCCCACTCCCTTGGCTGCTTTTTGCCTGCTCTCTCTCTCTCCAGACTCTCAGTTTCCCCAGCAAGTGCTATCTGATGCTCTCCACTTGTTTAGTGCATGCACAATAATGCCAGCATCTTGACTGCTCCACTGGTCTATGCTAATAATGAGACAAATTGGGGTATATTATTTTCAAAGTTTTTATTAATTAATTGTAAAACTGTTTCAACATTATGGAATATACACTTGTCCTTGAAATGAGTGTGAGGATACACAAATGTTTTTTTAAGTTATTGCCATTGTTCACTACTTTTAATAATGTACCCTTCACAGTCTGCCTTTTCCATCTCCTCTCTGAAATGAATCCGCCTATTACTCTCACCATCTAATAGGAATATTAACAGGCTTCTCATAATATATTGCCCTTTCTGGGGCTGTGTGTTTCTCCATTGTACACTTCTTTAGATTAGAAGGGCAAAATTAAGCAGTGTTCAAGTATGCAGTCTACATCTATTAGCATTGCATATTTGCAGTCTATTTTTAATGTTGTTCAATATCCTGTTTGAATTTTTCTTTGCTTTACTCTGCAGAGAGCAGGTGTTTCTCTGAGAATACATGGTTCACATAATTTCCATTTAAGCTGGGGCAGGATGAATAGTTGAGCCAATAACTCTTAAAATATGAAAGGAATTGGTAAAATACACCTGGGTACTGGGAAGGAGCACAAGAAACAGGGGAGATTTCTAAAAAAGGCTGAAGAATTCTGAGCAGATTCTTGCCTGCAAGTGGGAATACACAAGCAGAACGGCTTTAGAAAGTAAGCAAATACTGTAAAATATGTAGAGAAGCATATTTATTTGTGAAGAAAGGGAATATTGAGACAGATGCTGAAAAAAAGAAAATGGCAGAATGAAGAGAAACTGAAAAAGACAGGTGGTGTTGGCCTAGTAGCCTTTTATTCTTACTGAAATGTCTAGTGTTCTTATGTTTGTAACTCCTGCCATTCCCATTGTCACAACCACCCGGCTTCCAAGCAGACTGGTTGTCCCTAAGGCTTTAGTGAACTTGGTATGGGGGTGACAGACAGTGCTGCTGTCAGCCTGCGACCCGCCTCGCTCCCTTTGCTCCTGAGGCTGTAGGCCTGGCTTCTGTGATGCTTCCGGTCTCATAGCTGGAAAGTTGCCAAGATCAACACAGTTATGACAACAGCCTTTAGAATATGTGACCAAGAAGCTAAAATGGAAGAGAAAAAAAGAATGAATTGTGGGGGAAATGTTAGACTGAATGCTTTCTGGGTATTAAGCTTATATAAAATATATTCTCTGCATAGCCTTTTTCACATCATTTATTTATCATCATTATTCCAGGAAGGGACTATGTGAGGCAGAAGTAAATTTATATCTGAAAAATACTTGTCTTAATATGCATCAAATATTTTCTTTATCCAGTGTGCCAGACCTTCCTTTTTCCCTGTAATTCCATCTCACCTCACAGCCCTTTTAAGGATTTTTTTCCAATTTATGTCTCTCATTTTTCCTGAACTTAGTGGCTCAGATGTTTTTAGTAGTTTTAATACCCATTTATTTGCTTTTATACCCGTGAAAAAATTAATATTGTTGCAATTCTTGTGTTTCTTTTTTTTTTTCTTTTTTCTTTTTTTTCTTTCTTCTTCCTTTCTCTTGGTTTTAGTTGAACATTTCTGTTATTCCTCCTCCAGCTTGCGAATTGTGAATTCTTTGGAGCAGGTGTTTTTTTCACTGAGTATATGACATATGCATAAGACTTCTAGTAATCCATAGTATTATATATGCTTAGAGCAGTGGGAGTCTCATCCCTAATAAAATTCATGGATGCTGCAACAACAACAGCAGCAATATACTAAATAAGACATTAGAATAGTAGTATTCTTTTCTTTCTTTTTTTCTCTTCAAGAAGTATAGCCATGGTATCTGACAAACTTTGTCACAGAAATTTGTCTTCTGAGCTAAATGACAGGCTCTGTAGGGCAGGTCTCTGTATAGTGGCAGCAATGAGAACATTCCAAACGCATGTTGATTTTAGCTTTAATGATGTATTATTTATTCAGTATTAGCACAGGATATGATTATGAGGAAGCAGTTCTTTCATCAGTTTACAACCTAAGTGTCTGGAGCAAAGAAAACTTACCATCAGCGGAGAAGGGAGTTAGGGAGCACTTAAGCAAACTGGGTATAGATAAGTCCATGGGGCATGACAGGATGTACCCATGAGTGCTCAGGCAGCTGGTTGTTGTCATTGTGGATCCACTCTCGATGTCTAGGTCACAGTGACTGGTAAAGGTTCTGGAAGGATCCTCTTCAGCCTGGATCAATGGGCTGAGGCCAATGGGATGAGGCTTAACAAGGCCAAATGCCAGGTCCTGCACTTGAGCCTCAAGAACCCCATGCAGCGCTACAGGCTTGAGGAAGAGTGGCTGGAAAGCTGCCTGGCAGAAAGGGACCTGGGGTTACTGATCAACAGCTGGCTGAAAATGAGCCAGCAGTGTGCCCAGGTGGCCAAGAAGGCCAATGGCATCCTGGCCTGTATCAGAAATAGAGTGGCCAGCAGCACTAGGGAAGTGATTGTGCCCCTGTACTCAGCACTGGTGAGGCCACACCTCCAGTACTATGTTCAGTTTTGGGCACCTCACTACAATAATGACATTGAGGTGCTGGAGTGGGTCCAAAGAAGGGCAACAAGGCTGCTGAAGGGTCTGGAGTACAAATCTTATGAGAAGCAGCTGAGGGAAGTGAGGCTATTTAGTCTGAAGGAATGGAGGCTGAGGGGAGACCTTATCGCTCTTTACTACTACCTGAAAGGAGGTTGTAGAGAGATAGGTGCCGATCTGTTCTCCCAAGTAACAAGTGATAGGACAAGAGGAAATGGCCTCAAGTTGCACCAGGGGAGATTTAGGTTGGATATTAGGAAAAAATCCTTCACTGAAAGGGTTGTCAAGCATTGGAACAGGCTGCCCCAGGAAGTGGTAGAGTCCCCATTTCTGGGTGTGTTCAAAAGTCATGTGGTGCTTATGGACATGGTTTAGCAGTAGACTTGGTAGAATTAGATTAATGGTTGGACACAATGATCTTAAAGGTCTTTTCCAACAATTCCAGGATTCTGTGGAGACTGGATGAAAGCCAGTGTCAGTCCTATCTTCAAGAAGGGCAGGAAGGAGGAGCCAAGGAACTACAGTTCCTCCAATCTTCCACTGAAGACAAAATTGTTAATTTTCTTACTAGTTTCTCTTGGTTGCTTGCTGCTGTTTTACCTGAGCACTTGCAGGAGCTGGCTAAGATAAAGTGTGGCATTAGCCATGCTTCTAATGAAAAACCGAGGCACAAAACCAATAAGATTCACTATTTTTGACTTGTTAGTTTATAATCTTTAAGATTGAACTTGTATTCAAAACAAACTTTCTGTTGCCTTTAGTAGGAATGTGTGAACCTGTTGTTTCTGGCAGTCGGTCCATATGGTGCCAGGCTTGGAATCAAAGGTAAAGAGCACAGCTAGTGTCACCTGACCTGACTGCCATGGGCATGGGATCTCTGTAGCAGAGGTAGAGACAGCTGCAGAGTCTTCAGGCAGGATTTGGCTGCCTTAACCTTTCTGTTCTGCCTCATTCTGCTCTAGTTCTGATATACCTAGAGGATGATAACCTACTGCTGCCATCAGTTGCTTCATATGCTTGCATGGTAGTAATTAGTGCAGTGGAACAAATGATTCCAGTTTGGCAGATCACCAGTCTTGGCAATGTGAGGCCATATGATCAAATTCTAGGGAAATTTATTTGCTCAGAAAATCAGAAAATATTTAACTAAAAAAAAAATATTTTAGAAGAATGATATTAGCTCTGCCATTTCCCAGTCTTTTTGTGTTTGAATTTTTAAACTTAGTGGAAACTTTCCATTCTGGTCATGGAAAACCAAACCTATTTCTTAAGAAAGTAACTGCAGTAATCCGAAAATCTCCATCCTTTAGAAGCTCTAACTGTATTTATTGTTCTCGTATTTGTAAACCTTACTATAGTACATTAGACTGTAATTGTTACCGATATTTTCCCTATTCCTTTTTTTAAATAATTCCTCTTCAAACAAATACGAGTTTCATCTATAATTATGTTTGATTTTGTGATAAAGTATGGGGAGAGTCTCAAAATGGCATGCCAAAAGCAATACAAAATCATAAATTGCTTCCCACTCATAGTGGAAACGTACTTGTATCAAAGAAAGATCAGTTATCATTCAGTTTTAGCTTAAAACCTTTTTTCCTGAGATTAAAGAGTTTTACCTTGTTTAAATTATCTGTTGCTCATGAGTTAGTCTAATGTTTTTACATTGTTATGTCATCCAACTTTTTCAGAGTTTTAGAGTCTGGTCGTGTTCCTGACCAGAGTAAAACCAAATGATACAGAATCACAGAAGCAGATTAGTTCCAGAGTGTTTCTGCTGCGGTTTGTTCCAGTATTTGTGCAACACACTTCTAGCAGGGCTTGAGTGTTATCCGTATGTACCTAAATCTCAGAAGGTGGAGAAAATTGTTTGGTGTGAATTGGTGTTCTTTAGATCTAGTCTGTTATTACACTTTTCTCTCTTTCCATCTTTCTCTCCCCATCTCCTGACTTTTGTTTATCCAGAATCAGTGGTGAAAAAGCAGCAAAGACTGAATACAGCCATTCAGTGAAGGACAGTCAAGTGTACCTGGGGAGCAGAGAGGTGAAGAATTAGGTTAGATGGGTAGGAGCTCCTTCTGCCTTTAGATATCTGCTGCTTCTGGGAGAAGCACATGTTGTGCATGGTGAGTCAGTGTAGTATAGTCCTGCAGAGTCTGTGTAGTGCTCTGTGGAGATGTGTTCATGTGGATTGTGCTGGGAAGAGCCAGGGCAGGCAGAGAGAGGAAGTAATTACCCCCTGAGATTTCTCATGTATATCTCTGTCTTTGACCAAAGGAACTGTTGGGAACAGGTGTGGTCTTTGGAAGAGGATAACACAAAGCACCCTGAAAGACTGGGTACTTGCTGGAACCAGCAAAAAGAAGCTGATAAGACAGCAGAATTTCTTTGTGCTTGAAAAGCCAGATTATTTAGTTGGTTGAGTTTATGTAAGGAGCCTTAACTGTGCGCAGTTGAGTTGTGTAATGTGCCTGTGAGGGCGAGCGAAAGAAAGGTCATTTTGGGGTAGGATTTTGTATGAGGAAAAGGCTATGTAATTCCCCGGTCTATTATGTTTATTTGGGGCATTGTAAACTTGCTGTATCATGTTAGCAGCAGGACTTCTGAGTCTGAAAAGGAGCCAGGTAGTTCAAACAGTATAAAAGGAAAGCCAAATAAACCATCAAAGCGTAAAAATATACAAATCGGGATGAGAGCATCACAAGCTACATACCAATAGCAGTGAGAAAATCTTAGGAAGCCTAAAAGAGTGACGTGTAACTCATGTGCGTGTAAACAGAGGGAGAAATCCTTTATGTAGAAGGTTGTTGTTTGTTTGGTTTTTTCCTCTGGATTAGAAACATAACAATACATGATACACTAGCAGCAGTAAAGGTATAAGGGTAATTCTCGTTCCACTGTATCTGATTGGTTTGGATTTTGTCTTAACATTACAGAAAGTTTTTTTTTTATTTTGGTTTTTGTTTATCTTACCTTAAAGTATAATTTTGCTAACAATGGAGCTACCTCTATGTGTTGGTGTAATAGAGTGGGGAACTGTCCCTCATGGCAAGAGATTTTTTTCCAGAGAGGAAACATCAGGTACTCAAAAGCTGAGGTTCAGCATAAAGCTAAATACTGTGCATCCTGGGGCTGTGAGGCATTTACTTTATGACATATGTGTGGGAATGCCAGACAAACAAGTACTGCTCACTTTTACATGATCTAAGCAGAATACATGACAGTCAAAGGAATGATGCCCCAATTTGTTGCACATAAAGCAAGCAGGCTGTTGGATGCAAGTTCATGCATGAACAGACGGTAGTACTGGATTGGGCCATGCTGCTAATGACCAAAGCTGGTCGATATGAATGAAATTGGTACAGAAAAACTTGATATCCTGAAGCAACAAATTAAAAGGAAAGGGCAACTGTGAGCTCTGATGACCTGTTTTGTGATATTAGAGCTAAGCAATCAAAATGGTCCTCAGACTGAATCTTTACATTCTAAACTGCATCAGTTTACCTACAGGCGTTTAAAACAGAAGAGACAAGAAATCTGAATAAAGCAGATGCTTTTGTTGGTGGGCAAACGTGAAGTAGGTCTAACCTCATTGAAGTTATTTTTAAAGGAAGGTAGCACAGAAGGTAATTGCCGCATCTCCTATATGCTTCCCCGCTCCCCAAAATACACACAAAACAGGTATGGTGATTCTCTGACTTTTACATATCTGCTATAAATTTTTTACTTCAATGGAGTGAGTCATAATAATGTCAGAAGAAAATTGGGCTCAATGTCTATGTCTGTACAAAGTAAATGAAAAGTGCCCTGGCTCCCTGTCTGGCCCTGGGGGCAAGGAACAGAGCATGATTTACATCCATATGGCTAAACTTTCTTCTTCACTAAAACATGTCATCCATGTCCGTATTGTATACTGAGAACCATCCTAGGCTTCTCTTACCCTCCAAACTGTGCCCAGGTGTTGCCTGGAAGAGTGCTAGCTCCCATGAGTCAGATCTATGCCAAAGAGTGTACTAGCAATTAAACAATATGGACAGTTGCATGCCATAGTGCCCTGGCCCTATTTAGTTTACTAGCATAATAGCTGACTAGATGATGTCTGCAAGGGAAGTTGCTGGCACAATAACACCAACAAGAGCTGTAACTATTAAACTGTTTGGGTACCAATTAGGTGGATCTTTATAGGACCAACTGTAGAGTGAAGGGAACTAAGAGTAATCTTTTCAGTATGAATGTCATAATAATAATAGTGTTCTGGAATAAATACTATACCTCAACTACTGTAACATTCAACTATGCCGTATCTCCATACTGTAGCACATTCAATGGTGATACCATGTCTTTATTATTCTCTACTTCCTTACTTCCTCCAGACAGTTCTCTTCCACAGAACTGCAGCTACTGTTTATTAGCCAATATTTTCTAGGCATGTATGAAATAAGTTTAAGCAATTCCTCTAGAAACAAAGCAGTGTTTTAGTCCTCCCTTGCTTCCAGGATAGACAACTCTGGGCTTACCTTGCAAACATATGTGAGAAGGACATTTCAACTACTTCTATCCTTTTTCAAAACCTGTGAGACACTTGGCAGCTCTAGCTAAGTAGAAGCTTTCCACTTCAGCAGTCTGTTCAATCAAATGAAGTTGTAGTGACCAAATGATTCATGTATGTTCTTCATCAGAAAAAAAAAGAAATAGGAATCTGTGAACTCATACCTCAGAGGAAAATTTCCCAACCTGAATATTCAATACCTTTACTTTGCCTCTGAGAATTAATGTATTTCAGTATAATGAGGCATACTTGTGTTCAGTCTACACCGCTGCAACCATTACATGTAGAGGACTTGCAAGTATGAGATGAAATGAGAGTCTACAGGACACCTGTGCTGCTTTAAAACCTTACACCAGAAAACAAAGGTATGACCAAAGTAGAAGCTGGAAGACAACATGCTTTTTTATTGTAATTTTTGGTTTGGACACTAAGGGGAAATTACGTTGGGATGTATTGAGGTAGGGGTAGGGAGAGGATACAACCTGCTTATTACATCTTCTCTTACATTTTTTAAACGCTTAATAAGCAAGCTAATTACTTATGCTGATTCCACATTCAATGAGGTGAGGACAAATTTATCTGGATGCTGATGCCAGTGAAGCATGTATTTGTGTGTCATATATCCCAGCCACAGCCATGTTGAACTGAAGGTTTATCTGCCTCTGGTGCTAAGAAGGAGGCTTTATACGGCATATATGGCTTCTACATGCTACCTGTTATAACAACTGTAGATAGTGGGTTTCCACAGTATTATGATTTCAAAAAATGGTTGGGAAATTGAACACGGAGTTCTAGACTTTGGGAAGAACAAAGGTAATCTCCTTTGGAAAGTATTTGTTTGAGTCTGTTGCTGCTAATAAAAGCTTATGGGAAAACCTGAAAAAACAGACATGGGGATTTTGATAACCTGTAAATACAGAGTAGGATAATTTAGTGTTGAAATTCTTTTAATTACATGATTTTTAATAATTTAGCTTTGAAAATGAAGTTGATATTAATTTGTCTGTAAAGTGATACTCCTTGTAGGATCTTAACTTGACCTGTATGCTATCAAATCTCTGTGACTTAGTAAGATGAAAATGAAATTAATTGCTGGTCCTAAATAATAAGCAATAAGTCTTTAGGGCCCTCTGTTATCTCTGGGTATCTATCCAGAATGTGCTCACTAGAAATACATCAGTGATTAGTAACTGACAATCTATTTAGAACAACACTTTAAAACCTTCCATGTCAGTTTCAGGCTTGAAACTGTTAAAATAGAAAGATTTCTGAAGTCATGTGTTCTCAGATCAAACACCTGCCTTTTATAGGACAGAAGCAGCTTTACTGAAAATTGAAAGATGCAAGAAGGACTTTTAATCAATTGTATAATATTTCTTCTGGTAGTGGGAACTGATCTCTGAACACCTTTATAATAGGAATAAGAATTAACAGAATTTTGTTACAAACACCTTTTTAATAATGGCAGTAATAGATGCATTTTGATAAACTGTTTTAGTTCTAACTCTGTTTCTGCTAATGTTTGTTTAATATTATCTACAAAATGTGTTTGTGTGGTTTTTCCTCTCTCTGAGGAAGGTATTTTAAAGTTTAAAAGAAAGTGGTTGCACTTTTCATGTTTAGGTTTCATTTGAAAATCTCTTGGGTATTTGGCCATTTGAATGACTCCTTCAGGAAATTATGGACTGCCCTGCATTCATTGTCTGAGGTGAGGGTAGATCCACATTTTATATAGAAAATAGATAGCTTTGGGTTTTTGTTACCATACTTATGGCTTCCTAGCTTTACCGTGGTCTTCAGGCAGGTTATCTCATTGAGAAAGCTATAAGCTTTCCAATTGCACCACAAAAGGATATTAAAATACTAAAAGCAAAAAAGAAAAAAAGTATTCTTTGAGACTTCACATTGCCTGTCAGTTAAGTTTTTTGGCATTTCTCGTTTTTAAGAGACATGGACAATGTAAACAGACATTGTGCATGTCTCTTAAAATAAAATTATAAATCAAATATCTCCGAAAGTTTGATCATTCTTAATTTGTGCCAGTCCTATGATGTGATTACTGAATGATCTGATCTGGAAAGAGTGAAGGAAAAAGGTCACATCAAGTGCATTGGTCTTCACTGCTCGGCAAGCCAACCTGTTGAGAACACAGGTTGGTCTGTCTTGGAAGACTGTCCTTGCACAAGAGTTACAAACAAACGCTTTCATTACTGCTAGTTTCCAAGTTGACTGGGAGATGAAGAGTTCTTGCATGGAAGCATTCCCTTTTATGTATACTGGTCTTCAGTCTTGTAAAAAATATCTTCCTATGTGACTATTTGTGGAAATATTTTAAAAATAGCTTCTGTGTCACATTTGACGGCAGAAGATGAGTGGGAAAGAGAAAGGCCACAAAATCCTAGTTTTAAATAATGAATGCACATGAAAATAATTGAGAGAAGTGTTGCCTGCCCCTTGTTTGTTAGTCCTTTGGTTTTCTGTACATTTTGATTCTTTGCGTTTCTTTGTTGATAATTCCTTCTAGCTTTCTGTTGCTTATGAGAGCCATTACTCTCGCTTGCTCTCCCAGTAGCAACTAACAGTAAGAACAGACAATATATGATTTCCTTGGATGAAGCCAGGAATACACCTGCATTAACGGCTGGAGAACTCAACAGGAAACACTAATGGTGGCCATTTTAAAATTCTTTACAATTCATTATAACCTCAAGTCAGATGGAGAGAATTTATCCCCATGGGAAAAGTGTTTTACCCCAGGCTCTTTCTCATAAATTTTGGTCAATTTTTTAAAAGAGCTGAGCAGCTGCAACTCGCATCATCTTTGATTGATTTAAAAAAACCCAACAATCATAGCTGGTAGCTTTTTACTTCTTCATTTACTTACTAGATTGGAGCTAAACTCTTTTGAAAATCTGGCATCAAGTTTATAATATGAGTTTATACAAAATAAATTCCAAGTTACAATTGCATAAGGATCTCTGGTTTCTGACTTCAAGGGTGTGGTGGGTTAACCTTGGCTGAGCGCCCACCAAGCCTCTCTATCACCCCCCCTTTCCTTCCCCTCCTTAGCAGAGC
>JAVSBS010013055.1:0-18980 GCA_033124195.1 Coracias cyanogaster | reverse complement strand
AAAACCAGCTCAGCCAGACCCACTACAGTCTCCACCCCTTATTCCATACCATTTGCGTTATGCTCAGGCCCCGCATATCTGCTAGTGCTTGGGACTGACTTCTGTATCAGAGGAAAGTAAGATGGGAATGGCCTTATGTGAAGAGGAATTTCTGCTGAATAAATCAAAACTAATATCACTTGGAAGAGTTACATGTGAAATTGTTGTCTTCCCTTTTCCTCTCACAAGAAGAACATTTTCCCAAAAAGGCATTTCTTTCAAACAGGGCTTCACTTCACTACTCTCCCACACCAAAAGAAACATCTTTGAAATGTTTCCAAAAAAAGCAGGTGTATGCTAAAGGCCTCATGCCATCAGCTTTCAGCTTGCAGACTCTCAGTGAGACTAATCACATGATGCCGGGCATAATAGTGATACTGGGACCCACTTGGGCTGGCAAAACTGAATAGAAATCAGACCGATCACTTGACTGGGACCTGTTCCAATTTTATCTTGGATTAAAATCAACTTTCTCTGAATGATTCTCCCCTGTTCTCTATCTATGCCCTCCAATCCTCTTTCTCCTGAAAAAAGAGAGTAATAATTGAATCACTTACTTCATTATGCTTTTAGGCATCCAAAAGAGATTGTTTGTAACCTACTTTTTTCCCCTCTTTTGGAGTACCTCAGTGATGGTACTTTTAATGGAAATGCTGATTCATCTCCATGCTGGGCTGATTTTTGTCATCCATTTTTTAAAAGGAGACTAAGTCTGTAGGCTTCAGGATGTCTGTTGTTATCTTAAAACTAATTTATTCTGCTCTGTGTGGACTTCAGGATACTATACTGGTAGCTTAAATCTAGGGGTTGGCCATACAGTCCTAAGCTCTAAAGTTCCTCTTCTGCTGTTGCCCACTTTCTGCCTGCCACAGAGATGGCTGCCTCTTTGTGCTGTGCTATGCATGTAATTGGAAGCATTCTGCAATCTAGCTGTAATATAAATGTAAATTATTATTATCCAGCATATTAACCCAGTATTAAAATACAGGGGGTTGCGTTTTCAAATATAATATGGGAGAGAGACTTATAAAACCCATTTCCAGTCCATGTCATTCGTTAATGGGATTGTATACTTAGACCTAACAGATGACTTTAACAATTACCTTACAATATCTGTGCATTCTGAAAGTATAAAATAAGGCATGAAAGTGACATATGAGGCCTAGTGAGCATGGAAAAAAGATATCCCTGGACTTCCCTTCTCATCCCCCAACCCAAGTCCTGCTTCTTTGACATTTTCTGCTGTCAGAAATAATTCAATAATAAGTGCACATTAAGGGTTGAAAGAAACGAATAACTCAGCCCTACAAGAAACTCTGCAGTGGGAAACAGAGGTGCAAACTTCATCTGTTTGTGTGACAGAGTTGTGGGCAGCAGGGAAGAAGGGAGCAAACCACGCTTGTTCTTGTGACAGCCTAAAGATGTTATTCATGGCAATGCTCGAATGCTGTAATGCTGGTAACAGCAGCTTATGATGTGAAAAACACTTTTTCATCCTCATGCTTTCTGACGTCTCTGTAGCAATTTGCCATTAGCAGATCCTAAATAGGGAGTAAACAAATTCAGCTGTCAAGAAATATCAGGTTCTGATCTCCAGTGTCTTCAGGAGATTTTGACCATTTTGAATTATCAGAGGAAAAGAAGCTTGGCTTTATGAACTGGTAAGAACCTGTTTGAATATGCTGTCTTTGATGAAGAGTACTACTGAGCTGTTGCCCAGGCCCCAGGGACCCCAGCAGCCCTGCCACCACCCCCCCCAGGGCCTCCCACCAGGCCCAGTGCTTGGAACCTGACTCTGGGCAGCACAGGACCTTGTCCCCATGGTGGGTGCTATGGGACCTACCCTTTCCATGACACCAGACCTTGCCTGAGGAGCCCTCCACAACTCCAGGATAACCTCCAGGCCCTTCAGGACAATACAACCAACCTCCAGAGGGGGATCATAGCCCTGCAGGCTTCTCTAACACCCCCTGCACACACAACGACCTCTGAGCCCTGAATCCTTCAGAGGTGACTGAGGAGGGTATGGCAGCCTTTTTATCAGATGTGGCTAATCTTTTCTGTCTACATCTTAGCCGCTCCTGGTTCTTGATGCTAGCTGTAGACTAGGTCATCCAGAACACTGCCAGCAGCACCGTGTTGAAGTATGGGATATATGAGGACTAACATCTAATAAATTTTTAAATGAAGTAAGAAAATGTAAGAGAAAAACAGACATCATCCAAAAGCACTGCTGTAACAATGGTAGCTGTATATATTGACTTAAACCAATATATGCTGATTCTGTGTTTGAGTCACCAGACAGGTCTGGGTCTACTAAAAGCCAAGGATGAGTGACAGATACCGTGTTCCAAAAAGATGCAAAACCTCAAGACTAACCTCTCTCTTTTGGGGCTTGCTTACATGCCTCAGTACCTTGTTGCACTAGAGCCCCAGTTTTAGGATTAGTTGGTGTGGATCATGTTCAGAGTGGACAGCGTCACTGTTGTTCATGTGCTTTAGGCTTTCATGAACATACAGTGATAATGGACGTGTTGCTCTGCCTGTGTTCAGGATGTTCTGCATAGATTCAGAGGGGAAGCTAAGCATGAGTGTTGTGTAGCATGTGACAGAAAGAAGTGTGCTTGATCAGGATTGATTCCCTACACTTACCTGATAGCTGGTATAGGAGGGATAAAGCCATAACACATGGACTGAAGTAATTGATAGCTTCAAACTGTTCTTCCAGGAGGGAAGACATCTTCCTTGTATAGGGTCAGTTTTATGTGGGTCTAACATAGTGCGACATGTAAGTGGACTAATCAGTGCCTCCCCCTACGGAAAGACCCAAACTGGCCTGGAGCTACCAGAACCATGAGGCAAGGCATAAGACTTGTTTCAGGATGAGCAAGTTCTCGAAGTAGAAATGGGGTGACTGGCACGACACTCTAGTGAATACGTCTTGCTGAGCAGCCATTCCTGCACTGTGATAAAGCTTGCACACTGCAGCTGATACATTGAAATAGTGCAGTGCACCTTTCATTTACCAGATGTAGGCAACGGTAGTCAGAGGGTGTGCCAGGTTCAGTGTGCAAGAGTACCAGTAGTCATGCTGTACTGCTTTTGGCTGGGATGGGGTTAATTTTGTGCATAGCAGCTTGTGTGGGGCTATGTTTTGGATTTGTGACCACAACACTGTTGATAACACACTGATGTTTAAGCTGTTGCTGAGCAGTGCTCCTACAGCATCACAGCTTTTTTCTGTTTCTGATGCTGTCACCCCAGAGAGCAGGCTGGGGGACAAGGAGTTAGGAGGGACACAGCTGCGATAGCTGACCCCAGGTGACCCAGGAGATATCCCATGCCATAGGACATCATACTCAGCAATAAAAGTTGGGGGAGGAGTTTGCCAGGGCTGCTGTTGCTTGGGGAGCAGCTGGTTGTTGGTCAGCTGGTGGTGAGCAATGGGATTTTTTTGCATCACCTCTTTTTCTTGCCTTTGTTTTTCTTTGTTTCTTTATTATGTATATATTTATTAAACTATCTCTGTCTCAACCTACAAGTTTTCCCTTTTTCCCTTTTCCCCTTCCAGTTGTCTCCCTCGTCCTACTGGGAGAAGTGAGAGAGCGGCTTTGTGGGGGTTAGCTGCCTACCAGATTAAAAAACAACGGATGCCCAACCTATTGTGTACAGCATTATATTTTTAAACATCAAGAGATTACTGCACAAATGTTCAAACCGTATTTCTATACGTACTCTTCTTAAGAAGAAAACCTACTCTCTGAGGAGCTAGCCAGTGTTTACATATATAACTGCAAACATCATGTACTCAAAATGCTGGGAACTAAGGGTTACCTTAGCCATGTGTATTAATCCATAATTAATCCATGCTGCCAGGCTATTAATTTTTCATTGCGAAGAGGCTTTTCTGACCAGTATAAATTTATAGTGGTGGATATTTGAATTTCGTGATTTCATTTTTGTTTATACCACAGAAGTACTTTTTTTTAAAAAAAAAAAAAATCTCTTTCCCACTTCCTGTCATGGCAGGAAGATATAATGGTTCCCATACGATGAGGACAATTTTTGTGTTTTCATTTGAATTGTTTAGAAGCATCATTATTTACATTCTTTAGAACAAGTTGCAAGATTTCAAAATTTTAATTTTATTTTATGTCACAAAGAAGTTAAAACTTGGTTTTCAATATCTCCTCTATTACTTACCCAAATACTCTGAAAATTCAGTTACTAAGTCTGAAGTGCCCCTGTGTTCTAAAGGAACAAGAAATTTCCAGGATTTCTGCAGTTAGAGACTTCTCAAAGTATGAGCTGAAAGAAGTCTTAGTCAGGTCATCCAGCACATCTCTGAAGCTGCCTGGACTGGGAAAAGAAGGCTGAAGTTATACTGCAATTGATCTGGGGCTGCAGCCAGCCTGATACGGTTTTGAATAGCTTTGAGGCTCCTTTAAACGACGTCTGAGACCAAGCTCTGCTCCCGTGTCAGGGAGACATAAATAACTTCCTGCTTTCTCAGCTGAATGTTGAGGATTTTTATTAAAGGAAAGAGGGAAAAGTACAGCTTTATGAAAAAAGTATAATTACTACTCTTCGAAGTATAGAGAATATACATTCAACTCTTTATTAGTTGTACAGTATTAACACATCGATGCCCTAACTGAGATCGGTATCCTATTGTGCTGCAGAGACATAGAGTGAAAAATGGTACCTGCACAAATAAATTGCTATCTGAAGAGCCAAGATAGGAGGAAAACCAGGATAAAGGAAGTATTATTATCTGCAAAGGCAGACGAAATGAATCTTGTGTCATGCTGCAAGTTTGCTTACAGCCTGAGGATGGCACCTGGGGAGTCCTGGGTCTGCTGCTGGCCTCACACCACCCAACTCTGCTGGGGGACAGGGAGTGGGGGCTCCAGCTGCCCCCCTCTGTCACTCTTCCCTGGCACAGGACACCTTATCCTGTCACATAGCAGACACAGCAGTTTTGAACAGATGTAAAATGTGGTCCACAATAGGAAAGAGTAAAGTCTTCTATGTCTTATTTTGTATTTTATCTATTTCTAATGCATCTCTTGGTCAGCTTGGTGACCACAGTTAAACAATAAAAAGAATTTATGCTTTTGTTGTTGAATACAGTTAACTTTTCTTGCTCTGTGAGATTGTTAAATGAAGACTGAGCTGGTAAAGGAGGCACTGTGTATTCTCATATCTAAGATTCAACCATGGGTAGCAGAAACTAAATTTTCTCTTCCAAAAGTGCTTACAAAGGTAACTTTCAACTATTAACCAGGTGTGACTGAATCGGTGCTGGCTGAATTTTAGGAGGGAGCTTTCAATAGCCCAGTAAGTGGATTCCATCGTATCCAGTTCAGTCCAAATAGGTGTAATTTACATTTCAGTACTGTTAGCTATTTCAAAGCTAATTGATGTTTATTAGAAAAATGCACCATGCTGTGGACATTGTGGCAGTCTACTGTGAGAGACAGCTCCCTGTAAGGTCCAAGGAAGCAACTTGAATCTAGTCCAAGAGCCTTGTCAGAAGTTGGAGTGACATGGAGGAGGAGCCTGATAGTCCTGGGCAAGGAAAACATTAATATCATTTAACCGTCTGTATAATTGTCTGTATAATTGTGAATTTCAGTGTTGTTGATCCAAGATAGCTGAGCTCTCAGCCTTTTCTGGTGTCTCCAAGTGCACCAAGTATCTTGACATAGTCTTATCTTCTCTGCCCTCATTCTGTATCAACCTTTTTTGCATTAAACTAATATATTAATCTTCTCTATACCACAGTTACTGAATGAAGAGCATATTAATCACAAGCCAAGTGAGGACTGCAGAGAATGGCTTCCTCTTTGGCACTGCCTGCCCTCAATGTGCCAGCGCTCTGTTCCAGCTAAGCCTAACAGCCCAATGTCATCCATGGGTCTAAGCAGTGATCGGGGGACACTATCAAACCCACCAGAGCCATCTTGTGGCACTTGGAGTAGAAAAGGGGATTACAGATGGAACTGAGATGTTCTACTGCTCCTTTCCAAAACATGCCATGTTTTGTGATTTTTTTGGTAAATGTATTATGGAGACCCCTTTCCTGAGTTTTTAATGTTGGGGGGGGTTTGTTTTGTTGGGGTTTTTTTGTTTGTTTGTTTTTAGAAAACCAGATCAGATCAGGGTTAAAACTAATTCAGGTTGATTTTTTTGGCATAGGAAGCTTACAGGAAATGGTAGAGAAGGCATTGAAGGAGCGCATATGCACTCACATCATTTCTGTATTTGACTTCCCATATTTCTTTGCCTTTAACCAGGATTGAGGTAGGTTTGAGGCCTGAATCATGTTCTCAGATCTTCAGGAACTTGGCACACTGCTGACATAATTTTGGAAAGACTTCCTTTTGTTGCCTGCGCAAATCTTTCTGAGCAAACCTGGGTTAATTCTCTAGTGCTGTCCCCACAGCACCTCAGAAGTCTGGTGTCCAGGGTGAAAGCTAGAAATCCTTTTAATAGTACTTGTGAAGAAAACAGGTTTCACGTTGATGCAAGCAAGGTGACTAGGAAGTTTCTGAGGTTGGGTCTGAACAGCATTTTGCAATATTTGCCACTTTGTAGGCACAGAGTACTAGAAACAAAATGAGAACGGTAGATTTGTATGTCAGCTCTCTACTAGCAGTAATTTAGACTATGGTAAGCGATTGTTTGAACCAAAGGAATCTTGTCACTGGCACAAAAGCCCAAGTTAAAGTTTGAAGGCACAGGAATAAAAAAAAAGGCTATACTTACAAGTATTTTCCTTGTTCCCTCACATCAGCTCACACTTCAACTTCTGCCACAGCGATCTGACACCTCTGCAATTGTTCTCTGGCAAAGCAAAGTTTATGTTAGGCTCTGCTCTCTGGCCCTGCTACCGGCCATATCTTGTCTGCAAGCATCTTCCTTCCTGTTCCTCACTCATACACTACTGGCAAGATTGTCCAGCTTTGCACCCAAGTATTTATCTCCAATAAAGTTGTATTCTGTTTGCAAAGTGCTCGGATTTGCCTGGCTATAAGATAAAACCCTACATTTGTGACATAAGAGCACAGTATGGTGACACATCAAGTCAGTATGATCTACTACACTGTAAATGCTTCATTTTCTATATTCTTTGGGTTAATAGAACCTACTCGAAGACTTTTTACATGCGTTAGAGAAGCGTTAACACCTAAGCACATTACTACGATATACAATATATGTATTTGTTTTGTTTAAATATAGGGAAAATAGCCCAAGGGATATAGTGTAGCAGCTGTCCTGCACTCTGTCAGGTGAAGAGAAGACAAAATTTTAAGCACTTTGATGTAAGAATCTTGTAGACCAGAATTCATTTTGGAATTATATTCTTCGCTGTGCTTTCATGTTGAGATGACGTGAAAAGCTTCAGCAGAGTAAAAAGTGGAATTTGCCTTAGCATTCCTTTGGGACGGGTGCTAAATACATGTGCAGATTGGTTTGCCTCTTCTACAATTTAGCTATCTACATTTGAGCTCAGTGACTTAGGCCTCCTTTATAGTCAGCGGCATTTAGAGTGATGAGCTTAAAGTCTTGTGAATTACAGCTATCTTCATTTGGTCAATGAATGCTAGCAGTCTCAAAAAACTGAGAGGTGTAATGTTTGGTGAAGTAGGCCATTGAATGCTTGGCTTTATGTGTCAGCAGTACAGTTTATAAAACATTCTGTTCAACCTTTTTAAAGCTACTGCTACATTTTTATACTTAGAAGAACCATTTTCATGAAACATCAGTGGCTGTAACGGGCATTTCTTTTGGCAATACCAGGAAAAAGACTGAGAATTGAAAGCAGTGGCAATATAATTCAGAGGTGATACCATTCAAGGTTAAGTGAGAAAACATTTTTTTGAGACAGTCGTTGCTTTACCTGGTCTGTGGATAGAGACTAGTGGATTGATTACTTGCCATTATCTTAACATTTTTATATATATTCACACTCATTAAAAAGCTAAACATCACAGCCATCTTACTTCAGTGTTCTAATCACATAGATGTAGGTGTTTGGACCACTCTCTCTCTCATGCTCATACATGAATGTGTAAGGAGTAGCCTTAATTACAACATGACAAAGAAAAGCCATGTTCTAACGGCATCTCTACTTCAATTAGAAAGCAAAAGCTTCTGCTCATAATTGTTTCTATTAAGTTCTGTACATATTTCTCATTTAGGGCACCAAGAACTACTTGAGGATGGAAGTGTGCTTTTAAAATAGTTTGTTCTGTTGCTTAAATTGATTTCTAACACTTAAGTTTATGATGAAATGGGGGTTTTATTTTTTTTGATTGTTTTGGTTCTCAATGAACATTTAAAGCTTGGTTAAGGTTTCTGTAGTAAACAATTTATATTTTGAGCCATGTAAACAAAGTTGTAAAGAGTCGTGCATTACACATAGATCTGGTGGTAGCAACATAAAGCTAATATCAGCAAATGAGAGAATGGGAAACCAGTTGCCTCCTCTTTCTAGTGTGCAATCACTGTAAGAGTCTCTGTGATGGGCAATTACCTTAACTGCCTGCCTAAAGCAGCAGCAAGTTGCATGATCAGTCCAGTGCACAAGATTATACATTCAACACTACTTGATGAAGAGATTCAGTCTGCACTGATAGGTATCATATAATTCCAGGGTGCTGCTTTTACACTTGTTAAGAAGCAAAAAACATGCTAATATAACCCAGTTAGAAAGCAATGGAACAAATGATACTTCAATCATGATAGAACTGCCCAGGCTAGAAGGGACCTCAAAAGATCATCTGGTCCAACCTTTTGTAGGAAGGGGAGCCACAATGAGATTATCTAGTACCCTGTCAATTGCATCTTGGAAACAAGTTTTGAGAGCTCAGTACCAAATTTTATTGCAGTCAATGTAGCACAGAGTGACAAGTGATTGCTCAGAATCAGACTGTAAAAGCTTTCTCTTTCTGCTGAAAAATCCCAGACATTTTCATTTATTTGCATTAAATTTATTTAACTGATTTGGCTTTGTTCTAGTTGACATAGGTAGAAAAAATAAAATGTCAAACTTAAAATAACTTACAATACAGGATACTCCTCCTAGTTGTGGTATTTCTACCAAAATGAAATCGTGAGCATTCCTAATCCTTTGTTTCAGTCTGTGCTGTTTAGTAATCTGTGAGGGAAGAAAGCCAAATAAACAGCTGGCATGTTTTAGCGGTTACTACCAGCTTCTCTCTTGGCTGTCTCTGTCGAATAGAAGGGATTGCCTGGTGAATTTAAACGCAGGGCTGAGTGCCACACATTCTCATTTTACACTTCAACTCTGCTGTTACATTGAGCAGTTCTGGCACAAAGGAACTCTACAAGCGATGTGGTTGCTTGTTGGTAGGAGAGAATGAGCCTTCTCCAGGGCTAGCGACTAACTCTGCAGTGACCTCCTAATAATGACTGTCACAAACCTTTGCAGTTCTGTTTCTAGTGTAGGGCTCTTTCTCTGGCCCTATTCACTGAACTAAATACAAGCCAATGTGTATATGTAAAAAGAAGTAACATCCCTCTGTACTCAGAAAGGAGAAGGCATTGTGCACTTCTTGGGTGATGATGAAATAAGGATAAATGGATATTTGTAATGAACAACTGGCAGTGCAGAGGCAATACAGGATGTGATAGTGAAGGAGTTTGTTTCACTTCTGAGAATGACTTTTCCTATAAGAAAAAATTAAGACTGACTTAATATTCATGATTGTATGCATTGTAATTGCACAGTGTAGCAATATGCAGACTGTTATTGATTATTTTAATTCTGTCTTCCATAATTTATATTTTAATGTTATCACTTCTGGTCTGTAGAAACTGAGAAGATCAATATTGCATTATTGCCTCAGTGTAGTTTTAAAAAAATCATCAATGTTGAATTAATTAACAACAATGAAGTGCACATGATTTATTTCCATAATTTTATTCCTATCAGAGAGTATTGTATCTCCCTTTATCCCTATTCTTCTGTCATAGTATCTCAACTTGTTGCATCTTCACTCAAGGAGTAGCTACTATTGAGTTACAAAGTGCTATGAACAAGGGTCACACAATGAAGACACAAGGGTTGGATTGACGGTTGTACTTGATGATCTTAGAGGTCTTTTTGAACCTTAATGATTCTATGAAATCAACAATATGATTTGAAAAGCAAGGTGCTACTCTGAATTTGTAATGAGTTGTATTTATTAGTGAATAAAAAATTACACAAATTGCCTTAATTGACCTCCATAAAAAATAGAATGGTTCAGTGGATGCTTGCATGTTTGTGTCGTAGTTAGCATAAGGAGGTTCCACGTTTCACTGTGGCTTCTGGCAGGTACTTTAAAATATGCACATTGAGCTGTGAGGTTTAACAAAGCCTGAGTGTAACCTCTGGACTATTTTATTCTACTTGGCTATGTGTCTGTGTCTAATTTTTTTATGGCAAACTTTTTCATGTAGCTTTTCATAGTTCTAGAAATTTGGTTTTACCATTTAAAATCCTGGTTGTAATGCAGTGTGAAATGCTGTGATCCCTAATCTCAACTTTTTTTCTTCCTCGTCCTTACATCATTAATGATCCCCTCTCTGATAACTGTAGGCATTTTTTGTAACTTGTTTAGACATCAATATAATGACCTAAGTCTCTAGCCCATTATGTCCAGCTACTGTAAATTTTTAGCCCAATCCTCCTGTCTTTGCTAATTTAATTCACACATTTAAATATGGGTTTTTCTCTATTTATCTGGCAGATTCTGAATCTGGCATAACTGTCCATACCTTTATACATATATATGCATACAACACTTTTCCATGTAAAGATTTTAAAGACCCAGGTAATTATTTTTAAATTTGATAATTTAGTTATCTAAAACCTCTCTTAAATGGAAGTGTTAGAACCCTTAATTACATGTATATGTACACAAAAATTTAATTTGCAAAGTTTTACCTTCATTGAGACATGCAGTATGAAAATACTAGCTTCTGCAGGTGCTTAGAGTCTCTCTTATTTCAGAGCTTCCTGCTCTTTGTACCCTAATCCACACTGTTCTAGAGTCTTTAACCCTGAAATCTCTTTTTACCCATCCCTCAACCCCTAATGAACTCTGGTAAGTGTGGTAAGTCATCTGCCTTTTCTACTGATGGTAATAAATTTAGTTCCCAACTTAGTTAAAATGTATAAATACAGTATCTTTCTGAATGCTGGGATACAAGCCATCCAATACTAGAATTGTACATTCCTTTTCACTGATTGATTCCTTTTTACTTATTCTGGTGTCACTCTTCATTTCATTAATTTTTCATTTTCTGCCTCCAGGAAACTTCTCTCTGATTCTGGCATGTTTCCCTCTTTCTCCCTAGTGAACATACTTGAGACAAAGAAATCTTTTAGCTTTGCAGCACTCTGTGCCTCATCTGTCATCAACTCGCCTCCATCCATCACACCAAGAGACTACAGTCTCCCTCAAAATCCTTCTGATCCTTATCTATTTGTAAAACCTTTTGTTTGTCCTTCTATCATTGACTAGAATTATTTTAAAATTTTCCTTTCTACTGTGGTGCTTTTTGGTTTTACTGTTTTAACAGATGTCTCAATTATAGCAATAATAGTATTTGACGACTGTTTGTAAGCACGATCTTGGGAGGAAAAAGAAAACATAGTTCACAGCTGCAGAATGCTTTAGGACTATATCCTCCTGTAGATTTTACACAAAACATCCATCACATTTTATGCCATAACAGAAGATTTGCCTTTCTTTAAACAAAGAGGCCAGAGTATACATAATGCACAGTTCACTATAACGGCAGGGACAGAAGCTCAGCTGCTCTGAATTGCCTCAGCTACGCTGAAGATCATCGTTTAAATGGTTTCCACTGGTTTGCTTTGGGTAAGCTTATTGTTTGCCACAATGTTTTATGCAACCAATGAAACCAAAAATGTTGTATTAAGTGGCCAGAGAGTTCAATGAGGCTGAGATTCCCAGCTGTGATTGTTAGCTGCTAAAGATAACAAACGAGAGAGATGGCCTGAATTTACCCTGTCTGTGAACAGTAGCCAGTTCTGTTAGATTACCTGCCTCTGCAAGAGTGTCCAATACATTAATAATGTTTAAATTTCAGATAAAAAACTTAAAATCAACCAGTTCCATTCTGCTACTACAGTCTGCTGTTGTGTACCAAGCAGTGCTTGGGTGTGAGGGAAAGGGCGGGTACTCGTGTACTTTGTGTAATGGATGAACAATTGAGAATTAATGTGTAAACTGTCAGTATTAAACTAAAAGTGTAGCCTGTATTTTCAGTAGGTTCTCATGAGTCACATGGAAGGGCTTCAGCAGCCCTTATGAGAGTTAGCATTCTGTTCTCTGCAAAGAATCCCTGAACTGAGTACTCCTAGGGGAGACAATCTTTAAGTAATATTAAATTAGTTACATCTGACTGTTGAAAAATATTATAATTTTTGTTAACTTTACTGTCTAAGTGGCATCTTGGTCATGCCTTGTGGACAAAGATGTCTGTGCCAACCATCATCTAGGGCAGATAAATACAGATCGAAATACAGTCCTTGCTGTAAAGAACTGGGAAGGAATGTACCATACAACGAGCACATTGATGGTGAAGTGCAAACAAACTGGAAGACCTTAGAGGTCAACATGGCAAGCAGTGATCGCAATATACCTGCTACCTAATTTTTGTCAAGGTTTTGTCTGGGCATTGCCTCAAATGAAAGACTCAAGGAACAGTCAGAGATGTGCAATTAGACAGCTTTGCAAATGTTAATAGGAAGCAATATCATCTGAAAGACAACCCAGAGGAAATGTCAGACGGTGTTAGAAAACTGAGCAATCGCATGGTGGAGACTGGCATTTTTACTTCAGAACTTTTCTTTCCAGGCAAGAATACTCTATACAGCACTGCCTTAAAATTTCTTGTTATCTTCTAAATCTTACATGTCTGAATGCTCATTAGCACTGTTATATAATATTGTTTTGATTAACTGGTATGCCATCAGCTTAGACTTGAATTTTTGCAATTCTAATCTGAGATTTTTGCTCAAATTCCCAAATTACCAACGAAATTGTATTCTTGGATAACCCCCCATTTTTTTTTTTAAGAATATATTGGAATTATATTGGAATATACTTCTAATGCAGGGGTCCTCAAACTACGGCCCGCGGGCCGGATATGGCCCCTCAGGGTCCTCAAAGCTGCCCGCGGGTATTTACAGATCTCCCCGCCCCGCTCCCTACCCCACCGGGGGGAACCCAAGCAGCCGCAGATGACTTCCTGCCACGTAATCCGCGCCCCGGCCAGAGCCTGGGTGCGGCAAAGTTCCTTCAGTCCCTTCTGGCCACCCTTTCCGGACTGTGCGGCCGGGCTGAGGAGGGGGCGGCAGCATCAGCGAGGTGGGCGACTCCCCCGTCGGTTTTTTCCAAACTATAGTCTGGCCCCCGACAGTGTCTGAGGGACAGTGAACCGGCCCCCTGTTCAAAAAGTTTGAGGACCCCTGGTCCAGACGCACCCCTGGATGGTGGGCCAATGCACCTTTGGATACCCCCGGACTTGTGGCTGCACTGTCTGTCTGTCTGTCTGGCACACACCCCTGGAGCTCGGGCTGCTGTGTCCGCGTGCTCTCGTGGGCATCCCTGGCCTGCTTGTCTGTCTGTCTGTCTGTCTGGATGCATCCCTGGGCACCTCCTGTCTGGACGCACCCCTGGGCACTCCCAGCTTCTTGGCTGCTCTGTCTGTCTGGACACCTCCCCTTCTGTCTGTCTGGCCACACCTTCCCTACTCTCAGCCCCCTCTCCACCAGGCCAGAGTCCCGGGGTCCTTGGCAGCCCCCAGAGGGGGTGTCCCCATTCCAAGGGGAGTCTCTACGCTCCAGGAGGCCCCCGGGCACCCCCTGATCCCACCCTTTCCTGCAGGGATCCCAGCCAGAGCCCTGTGGCTGAGCCCCTCGGGGTGGGCAGCAGCTCAGAGGACGACGCTCCCCTCACCCGTGGTAAGTGAGACCCAGGGCTGGGTGGGGGGCAGGTCTGGGAGTGTCACCCCCCCGGTCCCTCCCCACCGCTGTTGGGGTCTAGGGGTGCAGCCGCGTGTTCCCTGCAGGGAGCAAGCGTTGTGCGTCCTGCAAGACACGCCGGACTCCACTATGGCGAGCGGCTGAGAACGGGACCCCTCTTTGCAACGCCTGTGGCATCAGGTAGGGGACAGGGACCC
Organism: Coracias cyanogaster; assembly: GCA_033124195.1. Lineage (NCBI taxonomy): Eukaryota > Metazoa > Chordata > Aves > Coraciiformes > Coraciidae > Coracias > Coracias cyanogaster. The sequence continues at coordinate 4,712 of JAVSBS010013055.1, read as the reverse complement.
CCTCTTGGGGACACTCTGACCCCCATCCCAGGACCTCCGGCACCTGCTTCACCTCAGGGATTTTTTCCTAGATACAAGAAGTACCGGGTGCGGTGCCGGTGGTGTTGGAACATCCCTAGGAAGAGTGGGACCCCCCGTCCCCAGTGTCCCCACTGTGGGGAACGATGTCACCCGGCTGGCGGTGGAAGGAGGTGATGAGGACCCTGGCAGCGGTGAGGGGACGTTGGTGGCAGTGGTGATGTTGACACTGGAGAGCTGGGGTGGGGGGATGAAGGGGGCGTGTTTGTTAGGTATCTGATTATTGGGTAGAATAAAAGTGATCATAGAATAATGGAATCACAGAATACCAGGTTGGAAGGGACCTCGAGGACCATCTAGTCCAACCTTTCAAGGTAAAAATAAAGTTTAAGTGAGATGGCCCAGCCCCCTGTCAACCCTTTCCGTACTGGTACACGGTTATCAGGTCTCCCCCAAGCCTTCTCTTCTCAAGGCTGGACAAGCCCAGTTTTCTCAGCCTTTCTTCACACGGCAGGTCTTCCAGTCCCCTGATCATCTTTGTGGACCTTCTCTGCATGCTTTCCAGCCTGTCCGCATCTTTTTTGTAGAGCGGGGACCAAAACTGAACACAGTACTCCAGGCGTAGTCTGACCAGTGATGAATAGAGTGGGATGATGACGACTTCATCTCTGCTGGTGATGCCCTTGTTGATGCAGCCCAGCATCCTGTTGGCTCTCTGTCGCTGCAGGGCACTGTTCACTCGTGTTCAGCTTCTTCTCCATCAAGACCCCCAGGTCCATTTCCATAGGGCTGCTCTCCAGCCAGGTGGATCCCAGTCTGAGATGCATTCCTGTGTTATGTATTCCCAGGTGCAAGACCTTACACTTGTCTCCGTTGAGCTCCATGACGTTCCTGCTACCCCACTCCTCCAGCCTGTCCAGGTCTTCCTGGAGGTGGCTTTCCCTTCTGGAGTGTCAACTGCCCCCCTCATTTTGGTGTAATTGGCAAACTTCATCAGGGTGCTCTTGATCCCAACGTCTAGATCGCTTATGAAGATATTAAACAGCGCTGGGCCCAATATTGATCCCCGGGGGACCCCGCTTGTGACTGGTTGCCAGTTTGAGAGTGAACCATTTACCACCACCCGCTGGGTACGGCCCGTCAGCCAGTTCCCCACCCACCGCACGGACCACTTGTCCAGGTTGTAATGTGTCGGTTTTTCAAGGAGGAGGCTGTGGGGAAACCACATGAAAGGCCTTGGAGAAGTCCAGGCAGGCAACATCCACTGCTCGCCCTGCATCGCGTGGGTTACTTTGTTGTAGAAAGTGATGGGGTTTGTTGGGCACCATCTGCCCCTGGTGAATCCGTGTTGACTTTTCCCGATCACATGCTTCAGTTTACTTGTGATAGTCCCCAGGGGGATTTGATCCATAACTTTTCCAGGGATTGACATGAGGCTAATGGTCTATAATTACCTGGGTCCTCCCTGGAACCCTTCTTGTAGATAGGGGTGACATGAGCCTTCTTCCAGGCTGTCACTAACCGAGATATTCCAGAACATGTTTTCTTGGTTAGCGAGCAGCAAGTCCAGCAGCGCTCCTTTCCTGGTTGGCACATCTAATGTTGGTGCGAGGAAGGAGTCCTGTAAGCATTCCAGGAACTTGGTGGCTGACAGGTGAACTGCTCCGTGCTGTGGCGGTCTGCTACATCTTCCAGCAGATGTCTGGGTAGTAGAAGTCTCCTATAAGAACCAGGTTTTGTTGACCTGAGGCTTGCTTAATTGACCCGAGTATTGCTTAATTGGTCTCATTGTCTTGGTTTGGAGGTCTGTAACAGATGCCTACTGTAAGATCTCCCTTGGAGACTGACCCCTCAGATTTTGACCCAGAGGCATTCAATGGGGCTTTCACAATTACCACAGTTGACTTCCATACTTTCAAGCTTCTCCTTAATATAGAGTGTGACTCGTCCTCTTCTACCCTGCCTGTCTTCACAAAATAGCCTGTAGCCATCAATCATGACCCCCAGGTCATGTGAGTTGTCCCACCATGTTTTGCTTATACCCTACGATAGCGTAACTTTCTGACTGGGCACAGGGCTCCAGTTCCTCCCTGGAACTGGCTGATTTATTACTGGGGACTCAGCTGTCTGCTGTCCTCAGCCTTTTTGCTACCTCTGAACTTATAGGGCTGGCAGCAGTAACCAAAATCAATTATATAATTTGGGTGGGTGATGCTGAGAAGGCTGCGGCAGAAATGATTAATCCAGAGGCCCAGTTACTAAAAGTTTAATGCGTTTCCTGCCGATCTTTACTAAAGGGAGCTGGCCACCTTGCAGCAAGAGACCCCTAAAGTAAGTCCCATGAAGATGCTCTGGATCCCCAGGTCTACCTTGTCTGTCTCCTTAAATGCGTTCTCTGGAACAAACCTGTCTTGAGTCTTCATAGACCTGCTTTGGTGTTCAGTCTGTTCTGAGGTGAAGAAGTTTAATCCCTAAATCCTGAGCTACGTGGCCCTGTAAGATTCCGCTTTAATCTCTTACTTGATGGTCTAATTTTGTTCATGATACTCATCTTTCTGCTTCTATGACACAGAGGTTGTCCCTCTGCTTTGTTACCTGTCTGTGACAACACAGACAGACACAGTGCAGCAAAAGTTTGTAAAAAGCGAGTGGAATTGATTTGTTGTCCTCTTTATACGCAGGGTAATCTCACCCATCCAGAATTAGCTGCTGCTGGGGAGATGCTGTCTTCTGTGGCTCTAATTAATGGGGCTTTGGATTCAGGGGATGTGAACAGAGTGTGGAAACCACTGAGCGCTCCCGTCACAGGGCTTTACAAACGTCGAGCATGAGAACTCTGAGGTGGACATTTCAAGGAATCATGTCTGTCCTTGACGTTGCTTGTATTCAGTGACTTCTTGAATTTTTTTTTCCCCTCTTCAGGTTCTTTCTGCATTATTTATTGTTTATTGCCATTTGGCTCTCGCATCTTGTTTTAGCAGTTACTGTTTCTTACTGGTCTGGTTGCTGTGCTGTCTCCCGACACCTTCTCACCAATTTCACATTAAAGCCGTGTTTTAGTAGCAGTAGGTTGTCATTAATACTGTACCAGCTCACCCAGCCTGTTCTTTGCCCTAGACCCTCATTCGGTGTTTCAGAGCTTTTGTTGATGATTTCACGTTTGGGCTGACCACCTTGCGTGAAGGCTTTCCTCTTTCTTCTTCCCTTTTTTCCTATTTGTTCCATATCAACCCTCATGGTACCTCTTCCACCTTGTGTACGATGCTCGTGCTGTGTTGTGTGTTCCCTGGCCAGCTTGTTGTGACACGAAGTTCGTTTGCTTTCGTTTTTGTTCTCTGACAGATCTACTGATGATTTGACAAAGCTAAAAGCTCAGACACACGCAGAAGGAAATTGATTTATCACGTGGAGCGATATACAGTCATGTGTTGACCACGTGGATGTAGCTGTGCATGAAGAATGTGGAAAGGAAAGTTTTCTGTTTGATCCATAGCAGAATGAACTCCTAGCTCATAAGGAGTCCTAAAATCCGATGCAGATCAATTAAAAAAGTTATTGACTTGTAGATGTGTCGTACATTCGATACCTAGGAAGATCTTAGTTGTGAGCAAGCTTTGGTGGTGGTATAAAGGCTTAATAGCAGGACTGTTGATGAGATCTCTTGACTGAGATTGGCAGCCAAGAGTGTTTGTGAAATTGACCCTATAGAGCTTTGGGGAGGCCTATAGAACCTATAGGGCTTTGAGGGGGCCTTACAGACCCTATACAGATTTGGGGGGGGCCCTATAGACCCTATAGAGCTTTGTGGGGGCCCTATAGAACCTATAGAGATTTGGGAGGGCCCTATAGGTCCTGTAGGGCTTTGGGGGGGCCCTATGGAACCTATAGAGCTTTGAGAAGACCTTATAGAATCTGTAGAGCTTTTGGGGTCCCCTATAGCCCCAATAGAGCTTTGGGGGAGGTCCTATAGATCCTAAAGGGTAAATGGGGGGCCCTTCGGAACCTATAGAGCTTTGGGGGAGGCCCTATAGAATCTATAGAGCTTGGGGGGGGGGCCCTATAGATGCTATAGATCTTTAGGGGGGGCCTAGAGATCCTATAGAGCTTAGAGGGCACCCTATAGATCCTACAGAGCTTGGGGGGCGGGGCCCACAGACCGTATAGACCTTTCGGGGGGAACCTATAGAGATTTGTGGGGGCCCTATTGAACCTATAGGGCTTTGTGGGGTCCCTATAGAACCTTAGAGCTTTGGGGGGGCCCTATAGATCCTGTGGAGATTTAGGGGGTCCTATAGATCCTACATAGCTTAGGGGGGGCCCTATAGACCCTAGAAAGCTTTGGAGAGGCCCTATAGATCTTATAGGGCTATGGGGGGCCCTATGGAACCTGTTGTGCAGTGTGCTGTCTACAAGATACGGTGAAGGATACCGGCCAAAGGAAAAGCTTCAGCCCAAAGTTTAACAAGAAGATTATTATTACAAAAGCTGCTTTAACCAGGCTCGATTTGGTAACCAGGAGGTTACAGATCCAAAGCCAACACCAATCTGTCATTCCAAGGAATGTTCAGAGTTCTTTTACCAGAGTGAACCATCACTTGTGGGTTATCGCTGGTGAGTTTTCTTCCGTGGTCTGTCCCAGGAGCACCCCCCGGGGTGGGTCATTCCCTTGCGTGTCCCCCCCCCCCCAGGATACG